>CAAKHB010005237.1:16642-38134 GCA_901007665.1 Aeoliscus strigatus
GAGGAGATTCTGAAAAAGCTGGATGACAATGTTGCACAAAGACAGATTGACATTGGAGGAGGTGTGATGGTCAACATGGGACAGGAGTGCTACGGTATGAACGGCTCATACCGCGCGCGCGTGTGTGTGTGTGTGTGTGTGTGTGTGTGTGTGTGTGTGTGTGTGTGAGAACAAGCTCAAGTGTACCTTGAACATAGATTGTATATAAGATGATATAAGATGTAGGTCAGGGGTACCCAAACCTGTCCTCCTCACATGTCTGACCCTGACCCCGACCCGAGCTGTCTGACAACAAGCAGCTGATTTGAATCAGCTGTGTAGGAGCAGGATGACCTCTAAAACCTGCGGGATAGGTACAGTAGCTCTGGAGGACCGCTTTGGGCACCCCTGATGTAGACAGACTTTTTAGTCAACGCAGAAAAACATTTAACTTGTATTTTCCCCATGATCAGTTTTAATTTCATTCCTTATTTTCTTTCACTTCATTTTAGTTTTTCATTTTCATTATAAGCAAGTTCCAAATCATGTCAATCCATTTTTCATTTTACTATGTGTTACTAGGTGTGTTAGCACCTGGCTGCCGTGTGTTTAGCATGTCACATAATGACGTTTAACTGCCAGAAACAAATAGACTTCCAGTAAAAGATGGCGTGGAAGAAAAAAATTCCTCTTCAGTGACCCGTCATGATGATGAATGATGTGACTGTATTCAGTTTGATGTGATTTCAGACAGTGAATACTACAAGTCCCAGGCCTTGAGGAACGCTCAGGAGGCCTACCAGATTCATCAGGAGAGAGTACGTAGATGGCGGTGGATTTGACGGCCAAATGTGCACTCATGCTCCTGTACACACACACACACACACACTTTGGTCCGACCGCCGTCTGTGTGCTGACCGTGGTCGTTCTCCTTGTAGACACGAATGTTCGACGAAGAGGCCAAAGACAGTCGCAGTGCGTCCCTGCACGTAGCCGGTGTCTCATCCACAGGAGCCGGCTCCGGCTTCGGTGAGAGCTACAGCCTCTCGAATCCGTCTATCCACGCCGGGGAGGAAATCCCCCAGCCCACCATCTTCAACGGTAAACTCAAGGGGTACCAGCTCAAAGGCATGAACTGGCTGGCCAACCTCTACGAACAGGTGATTGCAGCTGCCGCCATCTTCCCTCTTGGAGTCACTGATGTCTGCCATGAACAGCTGATCTGTCAGAAAACCCACCAACACACTTGTTTCCTTTTTCAGGGCATCAACGGAATCCTGGCTGATGAAATGGGACTGGGAAAAACGGTGCAGAGCATCGCCCTGCTGGCACACTTAGCAGAGGTGGGAGAGCTGGTGTCAGACGCGAGGATTTTTATGTGTTCATCCAACTTTTCAGCTGTCCATTATCCAAGTGAAACATCTCCGATCGAGTTTCTGTGTGCACCTGCGTCCTTCAGTGACTCTCTCGGGTCACTGTGAATTCACGTGTGAATTGTGGGTTTGCCTGCTCTTTCGACTCTGTTGTCAGAATCCCAAAAGTGGAATTTAGGGGGAAATGGGAACATGTCAAGTGTTGAAGTACCCCCGTCAGGAAGTGCAGTTTTCCTTCGTGTCTTCCTGTTTTTTGGTGCTGATGCCTGCTGGCAGACCACCTGACATATTTTCTGCCCTTTCCCGGCACAGAGAGACAACATCTGGGGTCCGTTTCTGATCATCTCTCCTGCGTCCACTCTCAACAACTGGCATCAGGAGTTCACCCGCTTTGTGCCCAAATTCAAGGTGAGACTCCACAGCGCTGTTGAGTGAGCCAGCGGAAACACATGACCTGTACAGTTCTGGGCCGGTTTGGTGAAAATACAGAGTTTGTTTGTTCTGAAATGAGGAAAAAGGCAGAATTTCCCTCATCTCAGGGTCACTGAGGAACACAGTTCAAACAAAGGAGACTTGAAATAGACATGATTCCTCTCAGCTTGTGTGAAAATCCCATTTCCTCTCTGTAGGACAAACTAACTCGTGTCAGTTTTGCACATGAGATACTCCTCCTAACATCAGAGATTGCCAGGAGCGCTCAGTAGGGGGCAGTGGTGTACAGGGCTGGATTCCTGTGACTTCTCAAACACACCAGCACCGGCCGTGTTTTCTTCCAGAGCATAAGCTTGTATGAAATGACCCCTGTTTTCTCTGCTCGTTTGAAATAAATCAATCCCTGTCTGCTTTGCTAACGATGTGTGAAAAGAACTTATTACACAATTTGGAGATAAGCTTCCTGAATACTTAAAGCAAGACTGACTGAAAACAATGGAGGACCGGTCTGTGCTGAGTGACCTGGAGCTGTGATTCATATGTGATGTTGTGCTGAAAGGTTTCCTCTGGGAACATCAGTGCAGCTTTGTTTTTGTAGTAAACCTCTGTGACTGAACACGGTACATTTGGTGTTATATGTAAGTTCTACGGTTTATTTGCCCATCAGGTGTTGCCGTACTGGGGAAACCCTCATGATCGCAAAGTAATTCGGAAATTTTGGAGCCAGGTAAGATGGAGTGTGTGAACGTGTGGAGCAGACGATGCAGCAGTGTGTGACACTCCCACTGTGTGTGTGTAGAAAACCCTCTACACCCAGAATGCACCGTTCCACGTGGTGATCACAAGCTACCAGCTCGTGGTCCAGGATGTCAAGTACTTCCAGAGGGTCAAGTGGCAGTACATGGTCCTGGACGAGGCCCAGGCACTGAAAAGCAGCACCAGGTGATGTCCTGTCTGTCGACATCCTTTGTTTGGTTCATGCAGTGGTTCACAGGTTCGGTGTTACAGGTCATTATCTTGAACGTGTTTTTTTGTTTTAACTTGTGTTTGTACTGGTGGAGTTCAGTGATTGATCGTCATCATATTTGACCTTTAGTCTCCATTTATTTTTGCTGTTTTTAGCGTTCGATGGAAAATACTCCTGCAGTTCCAGTGTCGAAACAGACTGCTGCTGACTGGGACACCCATCCAGAACACCATGGCTGAGGTGAGCTGCTGTTCTCTCTGTGTGTGTGTGTGTGTGGCTCTGACCTGTCTGACCTGCCAACGATTGCCGTCTGTCAGCTGTGGGCGCTGCTTCACTTCATCATGCCGACGTTGTTCGATTCCCACGAGGAGTTCAACGAGTGGTTCTCCAAGGACATCGAGAGCCACGCTGAGAACAAGTCGGCCATCGATGAGAGTGAGTACAGCTCCTATGTTCCTCTGCTTTCTCTTTTGAACACAAACATGTTTTTCCACCCCCGGGGAAAGAGGAATTCTTTTATTCCTGCTCACTGTTGCATGTGACATGTGCCGCAGTCAAACAGGATCGTTTCATGTTTGTGTTTCAGACCAACTTTCCAGACTGCACATGATCCTCAAGCCCTTCATGCTGCGCAGGATCAAGAAGGATGTGGAGAACGAGCTCTCAGACAAGGTTCGCAGCAACAGTGTTGTTATTGATGAAACGAAGTATCAAATGTTCTGTTGTTGGCAAAATCAGACACCGCACTGATCTGCAGCTTCCTCCATCCATCTCCCGCTGCAGCTCGTTGACCCACAACGTGTTGTAATAATAAGATGAGTGATTCTTGTGCTGGCAGATTGCACACACACACACACACACACACACACACACACACACACGCTGTGGGAGTCTCCAAACACAGCTGGACTCAGAGGAATGGCAGAGTTCAGCATTCCCCCACATCTGTCTCCCCCCATCCCCCTCTCTGCTGTACCAACACGTCCTCCTGCCAGTCTTTTCTCGTCTCGGTTGCTCTCATTCTGGCAGCTTAAACCAGAAGTGAAATGTACTTCCGTCTTACAGACTTTACTCACCGTGGCTCCAGTTATCACGTCTGCCCCCGTTTTAGGACGAGAAACATAGCGTACAATTAACTGCTGCTGTTTTTCTTAGTCTAGTTTCCATGCATATTTGTCACATTTCTTTGGTGTTCACTATTTTTATTTTGTGGCATGCTTTCCAGAATCTTGCCTGTGGGATTAGTAAAGTTCCTTTATCATCGAATTTCACATTCTATCTCGACCCTTTAACACCAGCGGGATCCCCTGTACTACATTTGTGCGAGCATACTTTGGAGTTGCAGAATAATCTGAATAATTTCCCTCCCTGGTTTGAAGAAAACGTGGCTCGTATCCTCAACGTTGACAACAGCCATGTTGCTGTCATTACGGTAATCCAGTTAGCTCTGGTGTTGGGAGCTGGTGCATCATTACCGTAATGACAACAACATGGCTGCTCTCAGCCTCTTCCATCTCCTTCTTCACACCAGGTAGAGGAACCGTTTGACATTTTCTGATAACAGCTGAATAATGGTAATCACGGTCTCCAAAGTACGTGTCTGTGTTAAAGGGCGACCCGTCCAGGACGTTTTCCATCCGATCTCAGCCGGTACTGTCCCTCTGCAGATTGAGATCCTGACCTACTGTCAGCTGACGTCTCGGCAGCGGTTGCTCTACCAGGCTCTGAGGAACAAGATCTCCATTGAGGATCTGTTGCAGTCGTCCATGGGAACAGCCCAGCAGGCCCACAGCACCACCTCCTCCCTCATGAACCTGGTCATGCAGTTCCGCAAGGTACGGTCCAGTAGAAAATAGTAGAAAATAAAAAGGGAACATTTAAAAACAAAAAGATGTGGTTCCTTTGCACGTTTTCAAATACACTGTGTGTGTGTGTGTGTGTGTGTGTGTGTGTGTGTGTGTGTAGGTGTGTAATCACCCAGACCTGTTTGAGCGCCAGGAGACACGCTCTCCTTTCCACATGTCCCTCAACCCCTACATCTTGTCTAAGTTCCTGTACTGTCACTCTGTCACCCCGGCACACAGCCACGCAAGGAACAGGTAAGTCACACTACCGACTTATGTCTGTATGACAGATTTATGTCTGAAATATATGTCTTGGCTGAAATGAACTTTATCCAAATGATAGCTTTGAAAACCAGTCGTTCCGTGGGTTCACGCTGTCTCTCTTACCACAGATTGCTTCAAGGCCTTTTGTCGCCCTTCGCTCCCAATCACATCCAACAGTCTCTTTTTCACAGGAGAAGTGAGTTCATATCAGGCCTGAGTCCCCCACCCCCCACAGATGGTTTCCTCCTCCTCTCTCCTCAACTCTTTATCTGACTTCTTCTCTTTTAGGTGATGACAGAGGAAGCTGTTTTTCCTTCCTGCGTTTCATCGATGTGTCACCGGCTGAGATGTCCAACCTCATGCTGCAGGGCACCTTAGTCAGGTGGGTGTTGAAGAACCCCCCACACTCTTAACAGATCCATATTGTATGTTTCATGTCCTATCATGCTGAGGATGTGTGTTTGTTTCTTGAAGCTTTGTTTGTGACAAGTTTCTAAATCAGTCACACTTGGCAGCCCAGCTCTGAAAGGTGACCTCTGTTTATATGGAGAACGATTAGTAGCAACAAGATGCACCAGTGGAATGCTACATCAAGTCTGTTCCACGCTTCCATTTGTTCAAAACAATACAACAGAATGCCCTTTATTGTCATTTTACAATGCAACATGTAGACAGAGACTGGAGAGAGTTCTCCCTGTCCAGTGTAAATAACATTCCAAAAACGAAAATAAGTATAAAAAATCTTCTTCTCTTTCAAAGAAATACAAATTAAAACAAGTGTATTGCCCGGGTGTGACTATGTACAAGAGGAATCCTTTCGGTTTCACAGGGAGCAGCTGTGACACAGAACAGACGTTCTCTTGTTGGCTGGTATTATTTCCTATGGGAGTGGAGTTTGGTGACGGCTCTTGGAAAGAAAGTTCCAAATATGAAATATCTGACACCTCACGATGTGCTATACCTATATTTGGCCACATTGTCTTCCATTCAATATTGAACTACATACAGCATTAATGGTGCCAGCACAACTGAGTGTTTTATTGCATTTGTTCATCCTGTTGTTTCCTTTCACAGATGGTTAGCTCTCTTTCTGTCCCTGAAAGCTGCATACCGGCTCCAATGTCAACGGCTGTTTGCTGTCCCAGATGACGAGCAGGAGGAAGCCAGCGAAGGGGAGGGGGGCAGAGAGAGGTTACGTCCCGGGAGTCAGTGTCTGTCTCGGAAGGACCTGATCCTGTGGCTCAACAGACCCACCGCCTTCCCCAACACACACACCAGCCCTGTGCTGCAGGTAACAGACACAGTGTGTGTGTGTGTGTGTGTGTGTGTGTGTGTGTGTGTGTGTGTGTGTGTGTGTGAGAGAGAGAGAGCAGGGGTGAAACTGTAGAAGTGAGATATGTGCTGCTGATGGTGCCGAAATTTCCCCCTGAGCATCAGCCAGTGTTTGGCAACACAGCGTGCTCTCTGCCCTGGGCTTCCCCTGCTCTGGAGCCGAATCCCCAGTAGTCATGTGACCCACGAGCCCTGTCCGACCTCCCTGGATATGTGGACAGAGCCTGTGCGGAACAGCAGCATTTTCCAGACCTCTGTAATCCAGTGGTGACGCAGCAACCCAGCACCTGAGCAGCTAGCTCGGTGGTCGCTAGGAAGTACACTGCAAGAATGCTACCAAGAATCTTTGTCTTATTTCTAATAAAAACATCTATTCTAGTACAACAATGTCTTTACACTTCAAATAAGACCCATCACCTGAAAATGAACTTGTTTGAAGCAAATTTTCACAAATAGTTAAAAATCTGTGTTTTTTCTTCTTACAAGCAAAGAATCTCGATTCACTGGCAGATATTTCTATTTTTTAAGTGAAAATTGGCTTAAAACAATGAAAAATGTCTAGGAACAAGTTGGATGTATTTATGTGTGTTGGTGTTTGGGGTTGGGAGGGGTTTTCATTATTTTTGTATGCAGCATTTTCATGGTAGAAAAGGACTTTGAGGACTTTCCAGTGTATGAACGGTGCTATAGAAATACACATTTTTTGAAATACATTGACAAGAAATAAGACAAACATTCTTGGTAAGATTCTACATTTTTTTTTTATCAGTTGTAGTCAGAAGCAGCAGTAGAGTTTGGTGCTCAGATCCTGCCAGTGGTGGGTTTTCACTGAGGAATAGTTTCCATAGCAACAACATCATCAGATGCTCGTATCAGTGTGTTCCAATCACTCCATCCGTGGGACAACGGGCCCGTGGAGACAAACTGTTCTCAAATATGTGTTGGGCACTTCAGGGAAACTTTCATTGCTCTGTTCTGGCAGAGAAACCCGATTCTCCCCGAAAAGACAACTTTCTGTGAAGGTCTGTGTGTGGTGTGAAACCAGTTTGGTGTTGGGCATGGGGCAGTGGATTAGACAAATGGATGTTTTGGTTTCTGTGACAGTGTTCATGTTGGTTTCTGGCCCAGCAACCATATTGCTCAGTGTGTCGGTTCTGCACCCCCGGTGGGTAAACGTGACACCCCTCAGTTCTCTGAAGCCACAGCTAAATGCTTTCACATGTGTGAGCTTCTGCTCACCACAGCACACTGGTTCATATTATTCTATTATAGGGGCAAGTTGAAGCCTGATTGTCAGCTGAGCAGACACACACAGAGGAGGAGTGCAGTTCTGTCACAGACATGTCGGCCACTGTTTTCACACTCCACGGCTCAGGTGTTCAAGCTTAATTGAAGGTCATTTTGTTCGTGTGTGGTTCCTCGAGCAGACGAATAGAGGAAGAAGGTTGACATCTGACCATCGACATCTTTCCAGTGTGTGTAGCTGCCACTCTTCCTCCTCCTCTCTGTTTGATTCATCGCTCGCCTTCTGACTGCGTGGTCAGTTCTGCATTCAGCCAGCGTTTCCTTCTTCTCCCATTGAAGAATAATGGAGAACCATGAGCATGCAACATGTTGATGCAAAGATGACTCCAGCTGTTTGTTTCTGTCTGTGTTCTTTATGATTGACTAACAATTGGATCATATGAGATGTAAAACAGAACTTAATGGAGACTATTTAGTCACAGCTATAACCATTTCATCCATTCATCCATTCATGTACTGTTGTTCTCATAAGCCAGCCGACAAGAAACGGTCCCAAATGAAAATGCATTTTTCAAAACATTAAAGGAGGTCGAGGTAACTTCACTCTTTACAATGTTCGGCATAAACATTGGGTTCAGTGCTCTGGTGCGCTGCTGAACCTTTACATTAGGTTAAGGTCCATTTAATATGCACACTGACATTCAGTATAAAAACAGAATATTAAAATCCTGAGTCATGTGGCCATGTCATTTTCCTCTGGGCCTTTAGATGGCACTGTGTCTCCATCACACCTGCTGTCACACAGAAGACAGAAGAACACGCGCATAATATTAACATTTTCCTTATTCATTCATCGGGAACTCATATCCCAAAGTATCCGAAAGTATTTGATGTGCACCGTGTCAGCGTAAAAGGTCTTTGCAGAAAAGATTAGACGAGCCGTCATCCTGTCTGGCTGTGACACGCAGGGCACAGATCATATAAGCTGCACTAATCAGATGTTTACATAATATCTCACAAAGCTTAAGTGGTGCATAGCATTTTTGGCACTGAATTCACTGCATGAAAAACATGGGTGGTGCACTCACTAACCTCTGTAATTCCTCTGTTGCATCATGTCCTAATAATTCTGCCGTCATTACTTTGAGCCAAAATGATGATTTTTTCTTGTTTTCAAGTCAACTTTTGGGCTCGGTGGTAATCTTGTGTTTTCGTTTGTGCTTCAGAATCTGGTGTTTACAGCCCTCAGGCCCGGTATGGTGGGACACGCAGATGTGGTGATCCACAGTAGAAGTTCAGCCACCGCCAGGCTGTGGTGCTGCCAGCCCACACTTCCACCCAAGTTCCTGCTCACTGCCACGCCAAGGGTATGTGTGTGTGCACGTCTGTGTGCGTGTGTGTGTGCGCTGGCCTGAGTAAACCAGACATTTGGGTGGTCGTGAAAAAGGGAAGAGTGAAGCCTCATGCACATTGTTGGCTTACAACAATGAGTGGGTCCTATCTGTGGAGAGTGAGTGTGTGTGTGTGTGTGTGTGTGTTAGAGAGAGTCTGTGTGTGGTTGGGAAGTAAGCATGACTACAATGCCCTTCAGTTGCATCTAAAACAAACAACCTCTAAAAAAGGGCTTCTCCTTCAGAATCGACCGCTTCCCTCCACACACACACACACACACACACATACACAGAACCTGCTGATTCATTGAAGTCGGCGCCACCCGTCATCTGCAACGCAGAGCGATGTGTGTCATGAGCTTTTTGACTATACACACACACAGTATATGATAGTTAACACAAAAAGCCTTCATCTGCCCTTTGTACAAATACAACGTTCTCTTTAGTTTCTTGTCACAAACCTTATGTTTGGTTTCCTAGGTGACGGCACTTCCCATGGAGCGTTATTGTGACGACCGCAGTGCTGAGTATGAGTGGCGGGTGACGCGCAGCGGCGGGGGGGCCGTCTTCAGACAGTGTTTCCTGTACGGTTCCCCTGAACTGGCCTCGGATTGGCGTTTGAGGGCCAACACCTTCCACCCTCAATCCCCCGGGGGGGTGATGGCCCTGCACCCTCAGCATGGATGGTCCTACATCCGGATACCCGGTAAGACATCCGGCAGACAGGATGGACAGGTCGACGAGCCTCTTGATGAATACATGTGTACATACAGCGTACATATGCGTTTTCCCCTCAAACACGTTTTGCTGTCTGTTGTAGGACTTGGCCATAACTCCAGATTTTAATTTACATTAAACAAGATATAATGTGGGACAATGTGGGTTTGTGTTGTCCCGCAAATGATTCGTTCAAAAAACCCCAATCCAACTGTACTGAATCACTGACTGAAAAGATTTGTTTGTTTCACAGTGCCGCTGTTGTGAGTGAATCTGATTCGTTGGTTCGTTCCCTGCGAACGAGTCGACTGACACGAATCACTCCCTGAAAGTGAAACTTACATTGAAACAGTAGTGTTAGCAGGTATTCAGACCCCTAGCGACTAAGCTACCCATCTAGTGGCTATTGGTGGTGTTATTGGAGACTGAAAACCCGTTCTCTGCTCCAGTTCCTGCCCTCCAGCAGCGGGTGCTGCCGTCAGCTCCACATTGTTCACAGACGTACAGATTCTCTGTGGAAGTATTTACACACTGAACGGTTCAAACTGACACAGATCAATGAACTGTAGACACACATTGTCAGTATGTGGAACATGTTAAAATCTGTCTTCATCCTGTCAGTCAGGGAGGACATTGACATGTAAAATGTGAAAACATGGATGTACATTGAGTATTGCCATTCAGATGAGAAACACAGAGATGTGACTTTTAATCTTCGGTGCCCAACCCTCAGCTGTGGGCTCTGGGTTTTAAAGCAGCAAAGAAGTTCCATGAACACGCACCAGGAATGTGTGGTTAGGTGTGAACATGTGTCTACGTGGGTCCCAAGCACTTCATCAGAGGACTGTTGAGGTGAAGGGTCAGTGGGAGCAGAATGTGGGCTGATTGTCTGCCAGGACTCCGAGGGCTGATGGATGTCCAGGGTGAGAGAGGCCAGCAGACTTTTACAGACAACACTTCCCTTCTCACTGACCCACTCAGCCCCTCCACCTCTCGGTCAGGATTATGATGACTGCTCTCTTTTTGTTTTATGCCACAGCAAAGGTTTCTTGGAAGGAACGTGTGTCTTGTCGTTGTCCGGTGACTAAACCCCCAGGCGTCGGTAATGAGCCCCCCTCTGCTCAAAATAACGGTGTCACGTTAGAATGTCATTTCTGGAAATGTCGGTCCATCTGCGAACGCATGTGCCTTGTGAGTGTGTTTGTGTCAAAGTGAGAAAGCAAACAAGTGTTTGTGTGTCTGTGTGAGAACAGGCTGAAAGCTCTTGTGAAGTTATAAGGGGGCAGACAAAGCAAGGAAGTTTATCTACTGCTCATTGTTCAAGTGCTTCGTTAGGTAACACTAATAGATGGTCTGTGTGTGTGTGTGTGTGTGTGTGAGAGAGAGAGAGAGAGAGAACAAGAGTGACAGAGAGAGCGAGTGTCCATTCAGGGCTCACGCAGGTCCCAAGGTGTCGTTGACCTTCCCGTTCCACTCTCTCCCACGCTGGTTGCTGTGGCCACCCACCACACACAACACACACACACACACACGGACGTCCCTGCTCCTGTCTCTCCCCAGCTGACCGACCGGACTGGTCTGAGATCAGCCTCTCAGCCTGTCTGATCTCCCACTTCTTTCTCAGCCTCAGTAGGAAGGAAGTGACCCAACGCGACGGCAGCCGTCCTCCCTCCAACACATTGTTGCCACATCAAGGCTCAGATATGTACAGTAGCCCAGCTGAAGTTTCCCACCCCCCTCCCCCACGCACCCCAGCCCCTACACCTACAGAACAAATGGCTCAGCTGAATAACTGTTTGTTTTGAGCACCATGGCGTGAGTACGGCTGCCTACTAATATCGACAGAGGGATCTAATCACAGGACTTATTAGGAATCAGGCTGCAGAGGAAGAAAACAACTGAGGCCTTTTTGGATTCTAATGTTACTGTGGGGCGGCACGGTGGAACAGTGGTTAGCTCTGTTGTCTCATAGCAAGAAAGTCCCTAGTTGGATTCCCGGGATCTTTCTGCGTGGAGTTTTCATGCTCTCCAGTGTTTGTGTGGGTTCTCTCCGGGTACTCCGGCTTCCTCCCTCCTCCAAAAGCATGCTGAGGATATGACAGAAAGACAGAAACTTTTTCTATCTCATCATTTCGTGGTTGTATGTCGACTGAACGTTCTCTGTATCACTTTTCATCCACACACACTACAGAGACACAACAACAAGCAAAGAAGGAGCAGAAAAAGTTTCGATCCAAGCACAGAGGAGACTTTCTCCTGGTCTGATGGTGATGGTTTGGGCTAAAAACGGTGTTCAGCACGGGATGGACGCCATGTCTGCTGATCTGACCGAGTCTTCCCCAGCCAACTGTCTATCTGGCCTGCATTGTTTGCTGGACGCCACCTCGATAATGACATGCTGCTGTCCTCACTGGTCAAACAGACAACCACATGACTCATTGTGACCAGAATAATCAGATGTTTGCCTCGATTGCTTCGTTTCCTCTGAACTCATCTTCAGAGCTGGTCACAAACAGCAGCCCTCAGCACTGAATGCAGGTTCTGATGTCCTTTCTCACAGATAAAAAAAGACGCACGTAGCCTGGTATGTGCGGGGGGAGGTATTTACAGCGGCAGTCATCCCCACTGAGCTCCAGGGATGAGGCGAGCTGGCAGGTTTTGACAATAACTAGATACATTCCAGTCTATTCTCTTCTCATGATTGCTGCAGTCGCCCTCTCCAACTGGTTACGAAGCTAAACTTGGGTCACTTTATACCAAGCTCCATTTTTGTGTGTGTGTGGGGGGGCATTTTTCGTATTGAACATCACTGTGAAAGGAAATGCGTGTTGCAGGATTATTTGCAGAACATTCCAGCGTGACACAGAAATAACCTCCCTTGCCGTCTGTGTGGCCCGTGTCGATTACTGTAATTAGAAGGAGCTGCTCCACAAAATGACGGCCTTCTCACCAGAATGCATCTCGACTCTTTTTCTGGCTCCATTGTGAGCGGCGAGCCGACTATCACTGCTGTGGGGACGATGAGTAGAAGTGACTGGAGGTAAAAGGAGTGTATTTATGTTTTTAATGGTTGTATGTGAACGTCTGTGTGTGGGGGGGCCCGTGGGTGTCTGCGTTCATTGCGCGATGAGAGAAAGCCCAGTCTGATCGGGCCCGGCGGCCCACATCAGGCTGTGGGAAATGCACTTCAGCCTTCCTGTCCCTTCAAAGAAACACTGCTCCCCAGCAAAATGGCAGGAAGCCCCTGCCCCCCCGCCCCTCCGCTGCCCCTCTGATAGACAGGCACAAAACAACGCAGACGGGCAGCTTCACCACATCTCCATCCGCCCCCCTCAAACCCCAGCGAACTGGCACCGCTCACCGTCTGTGGAATTCTGCAGGAAAAAAACCAAAAGCTCCAGCTCAGTGTGTGACGGGACCGTTAGGAGCGGATTCAAAAAACGTGTTCTCTCACACTTGGGAATGTCAAAATCCCAACGTGGACTGAAGGGGGAGACATTAACCACGTTGTACCTCCGTGATGTTCACGAGAGCCCAGTAACATCCAGTTCTCGCCGTCCCTCGGCCCGCGAGCCTTTATCTGTGGTGACTCCACGCTGGCCAGCACTAACCAGCAGTCATCTGTCTTAATGACAGAGTTCACCGTCGGCCACTGTGGTGTGGTGAGGTCCCCCCGCGAGTCCTCATCAGACTGTCTGTCTCTTCCCCCGCCTCATGGCTCCCTCTCTACTGGGAGAAGTGCTCATCTTGCATGTTTGAGGGGAGACAGTGATGTATGGACACAGCGTGTTCCATATATACTCTCACATAGCTGCCGTCGAACCAACCCTCGGTCACACGCTGTCGTGTCCATACATACTTTGGGCTTTTTTGTTTTCCCATAACTCTCCGGTTCCGGGGTGGATCTAGTCAAATTCCAAACAAGTAGCAAAAATCTGCCATTTTGCACCAGTTCCCCCACTTCCAGCCTCTTCCTAGCATCTGGCTCTCTGTCCCCCGATGCCGCCACAGTGGAAACAATCAAGTTTCGGTCTGGTTTTGTCGATGCGTGCAGACGTCGGGTTAATACTCCCATCATCAGCACTACCGGACAAGTGTTGGCCATTGACTTATTGATTGCACAGTGTAATGTATCATCATACAGTGAGGGGCTGACACCCACTTCGATCGTGGACTCGACCTGTTCCGTGGCCCCCCCATCTGTCTCTCTTTCTCACATAACCCTCCATCCATCTTCCTTCATCAGACGACCGCCCTTTGTCTTCATTCCCTCTCTGGTGGTGATCGGCCCGCTTCCCTCCTGGCTGAGGCTTGGACGGCAGAGGGGAAGGGGGACGGGACGGGACCGAAGACTGTAGCGGCCTATTAATGAAATTAGTGCCGTCGTTGGTTGGGGAGTATCAGGCGCCAGGCACCAGGGCTGGGCCGGGGTTAATTAGCTGGCAGCAGGCCTCTAATTGGGTCAGGACCATGTCAGGCCTCTGGCTCTGGCCCTACAGGGATTGGATTACACCATCAGGGGACAGACAGTAGGGAGGGGGGGAAGGAGCAGTGACAGGGGAGCGAAGCCTAATCTGCCAGCAGGAGGTGAGGACATGGAGACGGGGAGGGCCAATGCCACTGTGTGCCTGGATTGGACCGAGGCGCGTGGGTGGGTGGTGGTTTAGGGGCGGTTGGAGTTCTGAGAAGGGGGGCAGGTGGTGAAGCTTGATATGTGTATCCATAGCAACAGCAGAGTGGTATGACACCACATGGGATTTGCCCGGGTTGTCGGGGTGTGGTCTTCTGCAGCCCTCGCGTGTCCTCGATTCTAAAGTTGCTTTGTGTCCGTGCCATCTCGTTTAAAACGTCGTGTCGACAGAAATACACCAGAACGGTCTGTCGACACTGCTGTGGGCGTGAAGGAATTGTGCAAACTTTATGTTTCACAACTGCGTCGACGGGACCGATATAGCTGTGATAATCAAGGCTTTCAGCCCAGCCGTTTTTGGCTCAGCGACCGTGGAAGTGTGTGAGAAAAAGCGCGCAGGAGCCCGGTTCGGTCCGACGTCACATACATGGTGACTGCATCCAGCTCACGTCCAGTGGTCCTGCGTTTCACAGCGGCCACATGCAGCTTATAACACAAGCCATAAGTGTTACGTTGGACTGAGACTGACCACCGAAGGCCTCTCAAATCACAATTATTCATTCTCTTGGCTTTTCTTTTATAGGCTGTGGCAGCAATATTTGGAAGGAGGGATTTTCTGTATGCAACACTAACTGCTCTGAACTCAGCCACCTCCGTTTGAAAGCCACACAAGGCTTTTCTGTGAATTTGGACAGTTCCAACTTTTTTTTTTCATCTTCTTTTTCCGTGTTTTCCCGTTGAGTGTTTCATTTGTTGGTACAGTTAACGTCCCAGTGGATGGAATGCCATTGAGCCTCTAATATGATCATTTGGTGCCGGCACAAAGAAGGCAAACGTCGCACGATCTCCTTTATAATACCAGCATAAACAAAGGGATTAGCCCCAATGACATGTGTCTTCACATAAAAGATTATAGCATCCGGGTGGTTAAAGTGAGATTTTTTTGACAGGCTATGGCCTTTAAGAAGTAGTTTAAATACATTTAGGTCTGTTTGGCCACAAATATCCCTGATAGGGGCTTTAACCCATGTTCCAACATGGCAGAGTCTGGAGGCTTAAGTATAATCTGCTAAACAGAACCAGATTGGTGGCAGGGGTTGAGCAATATTGCTTTGTGTGTGTGTCTGCCTCGTTGTCAGAGAGTTTGTTTGCATCTGGGTGGTGGGCTGAGCTTCGGTTCCACTGGCACCTGCGGTGTGGAGTCCCCGTCTGATGTAAACCACGACATCACCGCTGTAGCTGCCTCCACAGCCCTCCCTGAGCCCCCCCCACCCCCCTCCGAGCCTCCCTCTGCGCCCCTCTGTTTGAACCTTTGTCTCCTGCTCATGTCTAATCCCGTGGATGCCTCCCTCTCTCCTCCTTTTACTTTTCAGCCCATCCACTTTCTTGACGCCAAGGTCAATTATACGTCTTTGAAGGCAGGAAACGGTGTTTGTCTATCCAGCCCTGTGGTGTACCGGCCTCTGTCACCACAGCTATGTAGAACAACCGCCTAGCTTACAGTAAAGCTAAATTAAAGTTGTCGCTACCTCCGATTTAGCTCGTCTCTCTCTATGAATGTCCCATACACGCCATTAATCACCTCCTCTTTTCTTTCCCTTCTCATTTTTCTTTCTTACAACTTTGAAGACGTGTAGTGTAGCCCTTCACAGACGGTTAAAACTGGGAACGACGACAACAGCGTGAAGTGAAGTACGAGTTGACATGTAGCACCAACACTCGCCCAGTCGATCAGGACCTCTGGGTGACTCTCTGACCCCTCCCCAGAGTGTTTCTCCTGTTCATCTATTCTATTAGTTCCTCTTTAACACCTCTACAGGGCCTGACCTTTTCTAAAGGGTCAGAGGTCAGGGTTCAGTTTGAGTACATATTAGCATACGATGATAGTAGTTCCGGAAGGGTCCAGTCGGTCGGTCGGTTTTCGTCAGACTTTGGCTCTTGTGTCTTAAAGCATCAAACACGTCTTGTGGACACGTTGTCTGTTGTTTTATTCCAGAGTCTATTTCAAATGATATTTGGGTTTAAGATATTTTAAAAACACTTTCCTTTGACCAAAGGGTGAGGGTGCCTGCTGGCCGAGCCTGACTCTCCCAGAGGGACACTCTGGCAGCACCGGCCTGACCCTGTCGCCTGACCCTGGACCTGGCCTGAGGTTTCCCCACTCGGGGCCACGACCCCTCGGTCAACCACCATAGTGTGCCTGTCATTCCCGGCCCTTTTCTCATGCTGCCATTGTGCCAGATGACGTTAATTCCTCATCATCTGGACGGCGAATGAACTGGCTCACTGCTCCCTGCTCGCCCTCGGGGGGCGACAGGACACCTGATGTGTTGGACGTGACGGGACCGGGACCAACGACTGGGCCTGTTTGTTTCTTTTGTGCCATTGTGTGAGATGAGGTGTAAATCACTTTTTCTCACATGTTCTCCCGCTTGTCATCGTGTCAGCGGCTCTGTCAGCGAGAGCACTTGGAGTGTTTAAACAGTCACCGGATCAGGGGCTTTAAGAGGATCGGACCACCAGCGGATCTGCTAATAGCACGTCTTATAGAAGACTTACATCGACTGGTCGGAGGCTGAGGATGGCTTTGAGATGTTTGGTTGGCTTTGTTCTCACACCAAGGAAGGTTGTATAACAACCTCATAGTATTAGGATGCAACCACTGGGCAGTTTGGTCACTCATTTGACAGAATGAAATGGCTGACTGTCAAAATCAAGTCAAATCATGTTTTTTTTCCCCTCAGATAAGGAGAGTCTGATCACGGTGAGTGGAAAGCTCCACACCTTGGACATCCTGTTGAGTCGTCTAAAGGCCCAGGGGCACCGAGTTCTCATCTACTCCCAAATGACCCGCATGATTGACCTGCTTGAGGTATAAATACACACACGGACACTCGAATCTGTACCGCTCTCTGATTTGACCCTCGAGTGAGACCCTTTGTAGTTACACAAACAACAAGTGCACCCATCTGTTGACCACATTTCACCATTATTGGGCTTTGCTGGACTCTGTGGTGATTCATTCAGCCGTTTTCAATCATTTTGTTTATTTGTTTCACTCCACTTACACAATATTCCTGTCAACTCAAAGGACAACACACTGTAAAAATATAATGTTGGACTTCAAATCATTCAAAACAGCTTCACTTGTTTCAAATTGTCACCTAAAAAGGACAAAAAACAAAAAAAAACAAGATTATTTTTAGAAAAATAGTTGTTCCACTGGCAGATGTTTCTACTTTTTTAAGTGACAATTTGAAGTGAAGATTGTCTAAAAACTTACCTCTTCAGGTGACGTGTCTGATTTTAAGTGAAAATTGATTTTTATAAGACAAACATTCTTAGCAAGAATGTTTTTTAATGAATTATTATCGTTGCAAACCTTTTACAAAGCTGCAGCGCGATCTGCGCATTCACATGAACACACCAGCACATGTTGTGATTTAGGAAAACACACCTTGTGTGTGACTTGGTCCAGCAGCTGTACACGTCCACCGGAGGAGAACGGAGCTCCTGCAGCATGAACCAGCCTGCCTGTCCCTCGTTAGCGCTCTCATTAGACGGCTAATTAACAGGTCAGAGCTAATTAGCGGGGGTCTCATCTGCGGGGAGCTACGCCGGCAGATGGGAGGGACAATTTGGGGACAGAGGGGAGGCGGGGGCGAGAGGGGGATGATGTGAGTGGCAGTAGCCTTGAGGTTGGAGAAGGGAGAAATGGGGAAAAAACAGACTAAGATCCATAAAGGGACTGGAGGAGAATGTAACAGGAATCTAAATTAGGAAGTTCTCTTTTGCTATTTAATTGCTGATCATAGCATGATCATAGCTTTGTTTTTTTCATTTTCTATTTCTCTATCTCTATTTTTTCTGTCGTTCAGACAGATGAGTGGGTGGGGTCACGGTGGGTCCCTGGTGTCTGGTTCCTACATGTACACACTGACACAGAGGGACTGACACCTTCAGATGAGCCCGACCGACAGTGGATGTTCAGTCACAGCTGATCCACCTCCTCCACTCCTCCATGTCCTGTTGTTGTCACCAGCTCCCAGTCAACAAACGTTACCATGTCTCTCTGTCTTCCTCCGTCATCATTAACTCTCACCATCGCTGGTGTGTTTTGACCGTCGGAGTGTGAACTCACATCTCTGAAGTCAGTCCGAGTTCTATAAGAGATCGGTGTCACTGCTCTCTCCGTAGGAAAACACTGTCAATGTCATCCCACCGCTGAAAACGTGTCAACAGCCTCAGTGCAGTTCTCCATTGTTAAACGTCCATCACGATGGAGCCAAAAACCCTCTGGCACGATGTCGGCTGGAAGTCCTTCCCCGTTCGCTGCCAGATGGACCCGGCCCAGGTGGTTAAGGACCGTCTTCCTGTGCGTTGTCTGGAACCAGTGGTCATGTCTCGTGTTGGAGGCCGTAGGAGAACGACGGCAGTGAGACCGCTCAGGCTCCACTGTAGCACAGACGTGCTTGGCTTTGAGTGACGGGAGGGATCAGAGTCACCCAGTCTGGGTTTCTACACCGTGTTTGTTGTCGGTCAGACGTGACAATTCTGCAGATGGATTCAATTTGCTGCGTGTGAAGACTCAGACGGAGAGAGGCCGGTGCTCATGTCCGTCGTCAGCGTCATCGTTGACGGTCGCCGGTCAGCCGACGGATCCTGTTATGACATCGTGTTGCCGGAGGACGGGGTGTTGAGATCTTTGTGGTCTGAAGAAAAGCAACATGTCTGTCTGTGTTTGGCAGCAGCTGACAGCAGCGTGGGACCACGCAGTCACTGTTCCTGCCGCTGTAGCGTCTGCGGCTGCTTGGATGACTCTCGAATGAACCGCTCCATCTGCGGGTTGGAGTTGGCCACAGTGTTCACAGCGACTCTTTGGAGCCGCAGCCAGAAAATTAGAAGAAGCTTGTAGGAAGATGATGTTTGCCCATGGGTTCCTCTTCTCATTAATCACCACAATGTGGGGTCCAGGGACTGAACACGGAGTCAGTAGAGGGTTTTCTATGAGCCGTCGGTGGAACCTTCTGTTATCTAGTACTAATACAACAGAGATGTCGGAACCCACGGACTGATGCCGTGAACGGAGAGGGAGTTTCCTCTGCTGCATCCACTGATAGATGGAAAATGTGCTGGAGACAGAGGCATTCAAAGACTCTCCTCGGGAACGTAAATGTCATCGCTGAAGGACGGAGATCAATGCGGACAGGAACATTTTCTATCTCAGGTGTCAGGTGTCCCAGCGTTTTTGAAACTTCAAGATACCTTGAAGGTACCATGTATTCCAATACACATGGTTGAACTTTGGTTGAACACTTTATTTTTGCACCAGTTTCATTTTCAAACAATCACATTTCTATTTTTAGAACAGTGGTATGGGCTACCTGCACGTTGGTGACCCCTGTTCTAGATGTTTCTAACTGATGTCTGTCAGTTTGAACCGTTGAAGGTCACTCAGGACGGATCAGTCCGTCAATTCGTCTCTCTCTCTGTGACAGAAACGTACTGGAACTGTGTCGAGGAATAGAACCGTGGTCTGAACCAACTCCAGTGTTGTTGTCATGGTTTCATATCCTCATCAACTTAACGAACCCTTCTTTCCCTCCCTGTCGTGATCTTCTATCCTCGTTTAATGTTCAGTACATGTGTTACTATGTACTGTCCAGAAAAGAGTGTGAAAAGAGTGTCGTCATCACCGCTCCAAGGGTCACAGGGAACATACCGTCAAACCATGGACATCATCAGGGATGATGTTGGGAGGGGGGTCAACATGTATCACCGGGGGGAGGTCAGGGGGTTTAGGGGGCAGTGTTTAGAGGGATCAACATGTCACCTCATCACCACTGTTGCTCTGACCCCTGCTCTTCAGGGACCTAAGCCCCCGCCCTCCCCCTCCCGTTGACTGTCAAAGGGCCAGTTTCTGTGTGTCTCGGCTGCTTTCGAGGAAATGTCAGATGTGCTGGACAGAAAGTTTTCTGTCAGAAAGAAACCTGAAATCTGAGCTGGGGTAGTTAGAATTAAAACAAGTAGAACTTCAGGAAGAATGTGCTGCTGAAAGAAAGACTCAGAGAAGTTACTAGATCGAGAGTGAAGTGCAGTGTCTCCAGGTTTGGACACGGTGGAACCAGTGGAAAAACACACTTCAACAACGACATGAGGTGGTTTCAAAAACCAAATGCCAGGAACTGAATGTGGGAGCGAATTCACGTCCACATCCTGATTTAAGAAGCTTCATCCAGACACGTTTTCAAACAACACGATGGTGTTGGGTAAACCAGTAACTGGACTGTCGATCTCATCCTCAGGAGTACATGGTTTACCGCAAGCACACCTACATGCGCCTCGATGGATCCTCCAAGATCTCTGAACGCAGAGACATGGTGGCAGACTTCCAGAGTCGGTGGGTAAAGACGGTTGTCTGACTGAGTTTCTGACCTCCAGCAGTCAGCAGTTTCATCTGACATGGGTTTATGCAAGAGAAAGAGTGTGTGTGTGTGTGTGTGTCTGGTTTCCATTAGCCCCGAGCTCTGTGGCGCCTCTCTCACTCTGGTTCTTGTTGTAGGTCCTGCAGGTTTTTCAGTAGAACAACTGGGACCAGATTCTCCAAGTTGTCTCTTAAAATGGAAATGAAGACAAACAGCCTGAAATCTTACCAGTTCCTTTATTTTTCCTACTTACAAACGTCTTCCGACAGGCCTGCGTCATGAATGAATCTACTTTCAAACCAGTGAATAAACAGACGGTCAAGAAAATAACATTTAAAAAGAGACGTACAAAGAAAGTTGAGAAAATACTGAAAACCTTAATTTGAGAATATCATGATCAGACCCAGCTCTGTTGCAGTGGTTTCCATCCCATCATCCTGCTCCTCTGCCCCCTGTAGGACAGATATCTTTGTGTTCCTGCTGAGCACGAGGGCCGGAGGACTGGGTATCAACCTGACCGCCGCAGACACGGTAAGTCCCTGAAGGACAGCAGCTGCTTCTAGTCCATCCACCATCACTGATCCATCGTCATCCATCTTCATCCATCCATCCATCACTCATCCATCATCATCCATCCATCATCCACTATATCATCATCTATCCTCCATTTGTCATCTACTATCCATCATAATCATCCATCCTCCATTCATCATCCATCCTCCATTCATCATCCATCCATCCTCCATTCATCATCCATCCTCCATTCATCATCCATCCATCCTCCATTCATCATCCACTATCCATCATCATCCATCCATCCATTCATCAATGTACATATAACTGGACCGGTCTGATGTTAGATTCATCTTCATGTCATCAGAGAGGACACAGAC
>CAAKHB010005240.1:738-15857 GCA_901007665.1 Aeoliscus strigatus
CCCCCCCCCCCCCCCCCCCCCCACACACACACACACACACGTCACACACAGACACACACCCACACACCCACTCTGGAGCCAGAAGCCTGATTGGCCTGTGTGTGTGTTTGTGTGTTTGTGTTTGTGTGTGTGTGTGCACGCTCCAGGGAACGGCGGCGAGTACCAAGAACAAGCTGCCGACCCTCATCACCTCCATGGAGACGATCGGCGCCAAAGCTCTGGAGGAGTTTGCCGACAGCATCAAGGTGAGCAGCTGACGCCGTCTGAGTGTGTCGGCGCCGTGCGTTGGCCGGCGACTCAGCGAGTTCTCTGGTCCGCCCACAGAACGACCCGGACAAGGAGTACAACATGCCGAAGGACGGGACGGTCCACGAGCTCACCAGCAACGTAAGCCCACGTCCCTTTGCCCCCACGGCTGGTCTCAGCCGGCTGAGGCTGACCTCTGACCTCTGACCTCTGACCTCTGCAGGCCATCCTGTTCCTCCAGCAGCTGCTGGACTTTCACGAGACAGCCGGCGCCATGTTGGCTTCACAAGGTACCGGAGCGTCACCGCCGTGAGACAGACAGATTCACCTTCACCTCTACTTCTTCATTCAGTCATTCAGCTGAATGCACCATTTCACAGTTATTCAGGAGCATTTGACCGTGTCTGGCTCCTCGTCTCCTCCTGCTCCTCCCTCTGCTCTTCCTCAACCGTCTCCTCCTGCTCCTCCTCGTCTCCTGCTCCTCCTGTTCCTCCTCATCCGTCTCCTCCTGCCTGGCTGACATCTAGTTGCTAACTCTGCACTAACAAGTCTTCTCTTTCTTCGTCTTCTTCTTTGTCTCCTCCTCCTCCTTCTTCTTCTGACTCTCTGCTGCCTTCTGCCTCGACCCGTTAGTACTGGGGGACACGTACAATATCCCCTTAGACCCCCGAGGTAAGAACCAGACCCCCGCAGGCTGCAGACCGTCTGTTCTCCTGTCCGTGTTTGTGATCTTAATAAACACACTCAGATGTGATGTGCATGTACGTTTGCATGTTGCCTTGGCAACCTGAGTGTTTCCACGTTGGATGAGAACTTGAGCGTTGGCTTTAAAGGGCCGGTGTGTAGACGTCACTGTGGCCCGTGTCACATGACACCGAGAACTCGTGTGACAACTCGTGAGTCGGGGCGGCGACGGACGATTGGCTGGGAGCTGCAGCTTGTGGGCGGAGTCTCCGTCAGATGCCGTCAGTTCCACACACCGGTCCTTTAACAAGTCAACGACGTAGTGTAGGACGGAGGCGGAGACGTGCGGGGGCGACCGTGTCAACGACGTGTGTGTTTTCCAGAGAACAGCTCGTCGGCGAGCAGCTACTCCTCGGACTTCAGCAAGCGACTCCTCAGCACGTATATCTGTACGTAAGCACCAACGTCTGCGCGCTCTGCGTGGAAGACGACCTGACGCTGACGGTCACTTCTCTCCTGTCAGGTAAAGTTCTGGGGAACCTGCAGCTCAACCTGCTCAGCAAGTCCAAAGTGTACGAGGATTCAGCTCTGAGCGCCATTTTCCTCCACAACAACTACAACTACATCCTCAAGTCGCTGGAGAAGTGAGCGCCATCTTCTGTCTGCGTCCGGTATCCAGATTCTCGCCAGCCCGTTACATTTTTTTCTGGTTACGGAAAGTGAGCAGATCTTGTTACCGCACTAACTACAACAAGATCAGCATCATTTTCCCCTTTTCTTTGGGTCGGTTCTATTTTCTCATCTAACATTGAAGTCCTGCTCCCAGGGCTGGGGAAGTCACATGACCCAAACAGTCCAATCACAGTTGTTGTCGTCTGTGGAGGTCCACATCGCCATGACAACTCGTTACATTTCTGGAGCCGTTGCCTACGCCTCTGTCCTCAGGTCGGAGCTGATCCAGCTGGTGACGGTGACGCAGAAGAAAGCTGAGAGTTTGTACCGAGAGCTGATCAAGCAGCAGATCCAGGTGTACCAGCGCAGGTAAACGTCGGCGCGGAGCCCCGTCAGATGCCGGTGAACACCTGATGGACGTCTGTTTGTCTCTGCTGCAGCTGGCTGAAGGTCACCGAGCACCTGACGGACAGGAACATGCCCGTTCTTCTGCCTGGCAACAAGGTCTGACTTTATTTGTGTCACATTCCAGCCTGTATGTAGGAGGGGCCATGCAGGCTACATGCTACCAGTGTTAGCAGAGTTAGCTCAATGCGACAAAATGCACATTAGCTGCGTTCAGCGCTCTCATGTGTGCACTGAACTGAAACTTGAGCACGTTTCACTGCCGGTACACACTTGTATTAGCAGCAGCTAAGCTAACATGCTAACCCGAGGACACCACGAGCTACTTTGCGTTGTAACCAAAGTGTGGTGTTTCCTCAGCTGAAGGACAAAGAACGTCAGGTGATCAAAGACAAATTCAAGGTGAGTATCTGTTGAACGGAGGTCCTGAGTGTGAAGCAGTTTGTGCAGACACACACACACACACACGTGTCCTCACAGGGTTTTAACGACGGTCTGGAGGAGTTGTGTAAGATCCAGAAGGGCTGGGCGATCCCCGACAAAGAGCAGCGAGACTTCATCCGCCAGGCTCAGAGGAAGGTGGTGGCGGACGCGTACCGCGCCTTCCTGCACAGGTAACACCAGCGCGTTTGGAACGCGTCCACGTTCCTCGCGTCACGCGACCCAAACTGTCTCTTCCAGATGTGCCAACATCGCTTTCACCAAGAACCCTGAGAAGTACCACAAGTACCGGGTGGAGGAGGTGGAGGAGATGATCGAGAGGCTGTTCGACACGTCGGCCTGAGCCCTGCACTGCTGTAACTAACCTTTTCTACAAGTTTATGAACGTGATGTATTTATGTTCGTCCACCGTTCCAGCTACAGATCAATAAAGGGACCTGTGATTGTCGACACTTGTTATTGGCTGCTGTGTCCTACCTGAGACACCCCTGATGTCACTGTGCATAGTGCACAATAGTGTATATAATAGTGGTAGTAGAGTAAATATATAGTATACTTGCAGTACTTTTTTTGATCACAGACTTTTGTTTAATCTTTATTTAACTTATTAAGAAGACCAAATACATAAATATCTGTCGATGTTGTGGTCAGTAGACATCAAATAACTATTAAAATTACTAAATTAAGCCGGGGTAACTTAAACACAAACCACTAAAAGCAGCGCAGATTTGAATTGTCCTCACAGCCTTCGGGTCAGGTTTGAGATCAGACGCCCCGTTCTCTTGTGTATTTCCGTGTATGGGTTCATGGCTTCCATGTGACGTCACGGGTGTTTCAGCCATTGAACACTGACTGTGTTTTATTTTACACGTGAGGGCGCGCTGAGTTATTGGACTGTGGGGGAGCTCATCTGACAGGTGTGTGTGTGAGAGTGAGGAGGACGGTTCCCGTTATCCTCTGTTGATGAATGTGACAAATGAAGAACGTTGTGGCCGTTTATTGTCCGGGTCCGAGTTAATTCACTCGGTCCATCGAGTCACAGTAGAACTGTTCCTCGTGGAGCTCACTGCACCTAGCTCAAAAAAAGCTAAGCTAGCTTTAAAAAAAAACCCAAAACTGTTCCTGGTGAACACTCTGACGGGGGGCGGACACTTTCCCCTCCCCAGCATGTCTGCCTTCATGTGAGTTGACTTCAACACCTTCATCAGGTAGGGGAGTTTGTGTTTCATGTCACCAAACGTTTGGAGACAAGGTTGGACTTTGTGTCTTTGAAAACGTAACATCTGTGTTGTCCAGCAGAGGGCAGCATCAGCTGAGGGGAAGGTCACATGACACACGACATTAACCTCAGCTTTGATGCTGCTATGACGCCTTCATGTACACTGCACTACACAACCACACATCTTTATATTTTATCTTTATATTCACCCTTTCCTTAAATAAAACAAATTCTATTTGTAAATATGTTTACTTTTAGTTTTGTTCAACTCTCTTTTTTAACTTTGTTCTTTGGCTGCTGTAACATGCAATTTTCCCTCACGGGATGAATAAAGTCCTGTCTATTCTATTCTATTCATAAGATAATATGTAAGCATTTATCTATCGTTGTACTCATTATTTAAGGTCTGTTGTACTTTACTGGCGTTCCACAGGGGGTTTGTTATGGGAGACTCTTGTTGAATCCATTCCTGAATGACAATCAACGGACTAGAACGTGAGTGTAGTTTAGTTCAGATTAACAGTAGAAACAGTATTTGTATGGAAACTATTATACAGGCTCTGTGTACTGTCCTGCTGTCTGTATGGTGCTAGTGAGGCGACAGATTGAGTGTTTCAATGAACCGGTCGGGGAGGTTGACATGAACCATGTCAACAGAGAGGTGCGGCTGCTTTTCTTTTGAGCTGATTTTCAGGTAATTCACCTGCAGTGGTTTTCAAACAAACGCCAGCGTGTTCTCAGACCTTTACACACAATCACAGCCTGTACAACGTTACGACACACAAACCCGACTACACGCCTCCTGGAGGGCGTGACTCCGCGCTGGGCTCCAGACCCAACGGCGACCTGATTCCAGAGGACGTTGAGCCATCCGCTGTGACAGAAAGCAAAGTAAGTACTTTTACTCTTTAAGTTTACGCTGCAGCGTAGAAACACAAGTAGAATTGGGGGGATGAAGGTGTGTTTCGTTTCTTCTTGAATGAACAGACGTTCTCATCTGCTTCTTTCAGCGCCGCCGCCGTCATGCCTGAGACCGCCGAGTCCCACGCCGTCACTCTCACCACCAACCGCAACTGCACCATTGAGATCACCAACATCAGCTCCAAGTTCTGCCTCGTCAACCCCAAGTAAGTCGCTGTGAGTCCGACCGGTCGCCTGACGCGTCTCTGACACGTCTCTGACTCGTCTCTGACTCGTCTCTGACTCGTCTCTGACTCGTCTCTGACTCGTCTTCAGGGTTCACATGGAAAGCGGCTTCAGTTTCAGCCCCCCGCAGCCGACCGTGCGCACCAACAAAACCGAGGTGTGCTCCTTCACCAAGGACGACAACACGGCGTCGGGCGCCGTGGGGGTCCTGACCTACGAGCTGTTCGACATGCACCAGCGCCACTGCAACGAGCTGATGGCCGTCATGTTCTCCGTCCCGTTCGACTACAACTTCTTCAAGAACTGGCTGGGGGTGGGCATCTTCGAGCACACGCGGGCCTGCGACAAGAAGCTGTACGACCTCATGTACAACGGGAAGGATTTCACCAACTTTGTGCGCCAAGAGGCCAACGGCTCGGGGGAGGTGTACCGAGGGAGGATGCTGGACATCAGGGGCTGCATGTCCGACGAGGGCAGGGCCATCGTGAAACTGGAGGTGTACGACCGGCTGGGCTGACGCCTCGGGACGACACCGTGTTGAACCAATAAAACACAATGAGATCACTGTGGCGTCTTTGTGTCGGCTTTGACTCGTGGCAGCTCATGGGAGTCGGTGTTTTCTTTGCATCGAGTCCTGCTCTCCAAGTGTTTGTGCCCTCGCTGTGGCAACAGAGGGTGTGGTGACATGTTCAGGTATGAGACCGGCGGCTTGTCTGGGGAGAATAAAAGAGGTGTTATTTTTGGGCCCCACCCTGTGGTCGCATACCGCGGGGCCCAGACGTTTGTGGGTGGGTGGTGTGGTGGGCGGAGTCAGTTCTCGGTTGGAATTTAGGCGTCGAGACCGAGGCGGACGAGTCAAACCGGTGCTTCAGACGTGGCTTTGCTCGACGGAGTGACACACCTGCGACTCGCACAGGTAAGAAACTTTCACAAATCGTTGACTTGCGGTGGAGAACGTGGTTTTCTGCTGCCGCTGATGCTTCCTCGTGTCCTGCCGCAGCCCCCGCCAGCAGCACCATGAGTGAATCCGCAGAGGCTTTGGCCGCGAACCTCAAGAGCCGGAGAAACGTGACGATCGAGATCACCAACCTCACCAACAACTACTGCCTCATCGACCCCGTGTGAGTGACGCACGAGTGTTGGCGCGTCGTCGCCGCCGAAGCTCCGTTCCGTTGTCAGTCTCTGCTCGTTTTCTTTGAACAGAGTTTATCTGGACAGCGGGAACTGCCACAGCCCGCCTCAGCCCACCGTCCGGCCTCTGAAAACCGAAGTGTGCAACTTCACCAAAACCAGCGCCAAAACGTCCGGCGCCGTCGGCGTCCTGACCTACGACCTCTTTGAGCGCCACAGCAACTCGGCCAAAGAGAAAGTCGCCATCATGTTCTCGGTGCCGTACGACTACAACCTCTACCAGAACTGGTTCGCGTTGGGGCTCTACGACAAGGACAGAGAGGCCGACGAGAGTCTGTACAAGGAGATGTACTACAACAAGGACCAGGACAGGTTCGTCCGCGAGGAGGCCAAAGGCTGCGGCATCACGTACGAAGGACGCAACCTGGACATCAAGGCGACCATGTCCCCCATGGGCAGAGCCATTATGAAGGTGGAGGTGTGGGACAAGCTCTTCACCCCCGTGTCCCAGCGCCCCGTCTGAGCCGCTCGTACGTCTCGTCTACACCAGTACTTGTGCCGCTGTAACCGCTGAAATGTTCCCTGAATAAACACGACATGACACCAAAGGTGGCTCACGGTGATAAATGGAGACGAACACGGCGGTGTGACTTGTTGGACAGGTTTGGAACTTTAGTCCCAAGTACAACCATGTTCTGACAGTTGTCTGTCTGTCTGTCTGTTGTAAACATAAATCCATCTGACACAATGCTCTGAATCACACGGATTTGTAAAACCAGTTCAAACCTGAGTCCTGTTGCAGTGAATCTTCAGCCAGTCAACACTTCTAGAAGGGAAATGGCGCCACCTGCTGGTCAAAGTCTATTCTGTGGAGAATACCTCCTTTTTTTCTTTTTCTTTTTTACTTAATGAGGATATTGTTGTGCTTCTTTAGTTTTAAACTACAGATAGAAAAGGACAAAGTCAGTTGGTTGACCGAGCGGACATGTACCACTCATGGGTTAGCGTAGCGTAGCTTAGCTTAGCTTATCTTAGCTCTCCTCAACTGAGAACGTTGTGGCTTTTTCACAGACACACAAATGGCTGCGTTGGTTTTTCCATCTTTAATAGCTGGTCGCCTCATGCACATGTTCGCTCACAAGCTTCAAAGACATCCACCCGACGAAGATGTGACGGCAGTCCCTCCGATCAACGAGTCCCGTCAGAAAACGACAGGGGAGACCGGTCATGTCGTTGTCTCCGTGTTGTGCGTTGTAGATTACGTCGGGTTGAAGTGAACGTTTGTAGGATCAGTCGAATCCAGAACACCGCTCATAAAAAACACTGACAGTGGAGCTGAACCGCTGCGTCAGATACATCTCCAGGGTTGGGAGCGCCATTTGCCTCACGTCGTATCCTCTGAACTGCTTCTTTGCCGTCTTGCTGACCGGAACGATCTCCTCGGTGCTGCCGGGGTCATTGCGGCCAATCGCAGCGTACGTGGGGAACAAGTCCCTCAGGTCCTCTGGGAGGCGGCGGTGGTAGTCCGGGCAGCAGTACGCCGACCAGAGGTACTCGGGTACGGCAACGCGGTGATTCCTGAGCCAGTGCTCGTCCACCTGGTAGGGGATGACGCCGGTCACAACGTACGCCTCTCCGAGGCAGTGGGCGGCGAGGGTTGCGTTGACAGTCTGCTCCAGGACCTCCCAGGGCCCGTCGTTGGAGCCAAACTTCTGGGGCACCACGTTCGTGAGGGTGAAAGTGGACGAGCGGTCGTCGTGCGTCTGGTGGTGAAGGCTGGGGTTCAGGTGGCCTCGAGTGTAGGTGGAGTTAATGTAGTCCAGCTCCACTGCCTGGCTCTCCACCACGTTCTGGTCCACAGGACCTGGGGGGAAGGGGGCCATGTCGCCACCGGCTCCTGGGTAGGCCAGCTGATTGTCAGAGGGAAAGAGAACCAGCTTTTAGTTTGACCGAACTCAACAAACGTCCCCTCAGGCTGAAACGTTAGCAGCTAAGGTTAGCAGCTAACGTTAGCAGCTAACGTTAGCAGCTAACGTTAGCAGCTAACGTTAGCAGCTAAGGTTAGCAGCTAACGTTAGCAGCTAACATTAGCAGCTAAGGTTAGCAGCTAACTGTCACACTGAGATCCTTCAGACCTCACCGACCCCCACCACTGCCAGTTTATCACAGCTTCATGTGACATCACAGCGGTCAGAGGCGTCTTTCCTCACCTGTGGCTCAAACTTCCAGCTGGCGGAGGGTCTCTTTCCTGTCGGGACAGTGTACTTGTACGCCGAGAACCACGGTGAACGGCGCGGCCGACTGTACAGGGAGGCAAAGCGGTACTGGTTGAGGTAGCGCTGGCAGATCGGGGTCCCGGACAGACCTCTGGGAGGCAGAGACCTGTAGAAGACCTGCAGGCACGCAGTGAAATCCCCGACATCCGCCGCACACAGACAGCAGCCTGCAGCCAACGCCACGGCGACCGCGGCACAGGACGGTGACATGTCAGCAAGGGCGCAGTGACGGGGACAACGGCGGACCCTCCAACAGGGCGAACTCCAGACACAGCTCAGACCTGTTCCTGTTTCACCGGCACGTGACACGTTTGTGGTAAGAGCGGAAGCAGTTCATCCTCACGTGGACAGGAAACTCATCGGGGGCTCTGCTCTCGGCTCTGACTTTGGCTCCTCAGCAGATTTCACCTCCAGTAAATTCTTCCTGGAACAAGTAAAGCGTCTATTTCACCAACGCTCTGATGAGGATTATGTGCTGGAACGCAGCGTTTGTTGTTGTGGTTTGAGCCAAAGAAACAAGAATGTGAGAACTTTTCTCCTACAGCTCCTGGATGTGTGACCTTTTCAACTCCTTCTGGGTTTTGTGTCTGCCCCGCCACTCTGAGTCTTTCTTACATTCAGAAATATGTGTTTGTTAGTAGCAGCTCTTTTTTACATGTGTTTAAATACTGCAGAGTCCTGAACCGTTGTGTTTTTCGACAGGAAAAAAAACAAAGCCAACTTCCTCCACACAACCACAACCTGCGCTGGAAAGTGAAAATCTGCTTCAGTAAAGGTTGAAATGGCATCAGACCTCTGGTTCTCAGCAGGTCGTGTGTGTGTGTGTGTGTGTGTGTGTGTGGGGGGGGTCATCTCTCCGTGTGACCGTTGTCCCATGTAGGAAAGCGGTGACTTTCTGTTGTGTTGGGTAAACATTGCGTGAACGAGTGAAAGCACAGAGATGTTTCTCCTCCCCTCTTCGAACCACACACACATCTGCAGTTCATTTGACACCCCCACCCAACGTACCACCCCCACATCCTTACGTAACCCAGTAATCGGGTTTGAATTCTTTTCCGAGCAGACGGACGCTGGGCTTCAGACTGCTCAGAGGACGTTTCTCCTCGGACCCGGTGAGTAGGAAACTCTGAAACACGTTGGGTTGTCGAGGTGACTGATAGCGGCACATTCCTGAGGCTGCTCTGGTAGAAGGAAAGAAGGAAAGAGAACATGCAGCACATCCTGACTTCTTAGTTCCGTCTGATACGACCGGTCAGCTGCTTTGGAAACCTCTTCCTGGAGGTTTGTCCACACTGAACCTCAGGACGAAACCTGGGACCCGCCGCTCGCCGGTGACATGTTTCCGTGGTCACTTTTAGACCAGACAGACAGACAGACAGACAGACAGACAGACAGACAGGCAGACAGACAGACAGACAGACAGGCAGGCAGGCAGGCAGACAGACAGACAGACAGACAGACAGGCAGACAGGCAGCCGTGAACGCTGTGGGATCTCAAGGTCAAAGTGAATTTCATGTTTAATGGTGACTGACTCCAGAAACCTAAAATCAGGGTTTACTGAAGTGGGTTACTGAAGCTTCTGTGCTGCTCTGTCCTCAGAATTGTCTCCATGGGGAGCCCAGGGGTTTCTCTTCTTCTGCTGGTGGTGGGGGCGGGTGTATCCCTGCTGAGAAGTCCCGGCGTCCAGGCCGGAAAAATTCTGGTGTTCCCGGTGGACGGCAGCCACTGGGTCAACATGAATCTGCTGATCCAGAGCCTCCACGCCCGGGGTCACGAGGTCACCGTGGTCCGCACGGCCACCAGCTGGTACATCAAAGAAGACGCACCTCATTACCGCACCATCACTGTCGCCCTACCGGAGGCCATTAGCATCGAGGAGCAGGATTTCTTTGTCAGGCTCCTCAGCAAGATGCTGGCGATCCAGAGAGAGGGTTCGTCGCTCAGCGGCTTTGTGAGCTTCTACTGGGAAATGCTCGGCTCACTGTCGGGTATCCACCGACAGGCCAGTCTGCTGGGCGTGGAGATATTCGAGAACAAGACCCTGCTGCAGCGTATCCGTGACACCCGCTTCGACATGGTCCTCGTGGACCCCGGACTGCCTGTCGGTGTTGTCGTGGCGCACGAGCTCAAGCTGCCAACGGTGTTCAACGTGAGATGGATCACCAGCGGAGAGGGCCATTTCGTGGTCGCACCGTCTCCTACATCCTATGTCCCGACCTCGGGGAACGCCATGTCAGATAAGATGACGTTTGGGCAGAGGCTGCAAAACACACTGTTCTATTTCCTCAACACGTGCATCGACAAGTTTATCGTCTGCCCTCACTACGACCGACTGGTGGAGAGGTACTTTGGCTCCGACGTCAAGTTCTACCACCTCCTGCAAGGAGCGGACATCTGGCTGATGAGGGTGGACTTTGTCTTTGAATTCCCCCGGCCGACGATGCCAAACATCGCCTACATCGGCGGATTCCAGTGCAAGCCCTCGGAGCCTTTGTCATCGGAGCTGGAGGAGTTTGTCGAGAGCTCCGGAGAGCACGGGTTCGTCCTGATGTCTCTCGGTACACTGGTCGAAGGCCTCCCGCTCGACTTAACGTCAGAAATCGCTGCTGCTTTCGCCCAAATTCCCCAAAAGGTCATATGGAGGCATGCGGGCAAACGCCCCAGAAACCTGGGCAACAACACCCTCCTGGTGAAGTGGATGCCGCAGAACGACCTCCTGGGTCACCCGAAGATCAAAGCCTTCGTAGCCCACGGGGGGGCCAACGGGATCTACGAGGCGATTTACCACGGCGTTCCGGTCGTGGGCCTCCCTCTTCTGTTTGACCAGTTCGAGAACGTCTTGAGACTGGAGGCGCGCGGAGCCGCTAAAGCGGTGCGAGCGGCGGAACTCACCACGCAGAGCTTCCTGGAGGCGATACGGGAAGTTCTTCACGACCCCTCCTACAGACGTAACATGAAGCGTCTCTCCGCTCTCCACCGGGACCGGCCCATGCATCCTCTGGACGTCGCCATTTACTGGATCGAGTTTGTCATGAGGCACAAAGGGGCGGCGCACCTGCGCACCGAGTCCTACAGGATGTCGTGGTTCGCCTACCACTCGGTGGACGTCGCGTGCTTTCTGTTGACGGCGCTGCTAACGCTGGCGGCCGTCGTCGTGGCATCGGTGCGGTTTGTGTGCGTTCGTCTGTGCCGAAGGACGAAGGCCAAGAAGGAGTAGTTGACTCACATGAGATCAGAGGTGACGGCGAACAGATAAAGCCTGAGACGGTTTGTGGGTAGAACGAGGCTCCTTATGAACTAAGGTCTTATCACGCATGGGGGCTGGTAGGTCCGTTGGGGGCGTGGTTTCCGTCTCCTGTAGGTTTGTTCCCCAACTAACGCCACGTTCACACGGAACCAGGGAGACGTCGGACGGCAAACTGGGTGTCGTTTTATTGGATGACGTTAAAACCCTGAAGAGGGCGATAGAGAAAACGCTTGACGTTCAAATATTTTAACTTTCACCGTCTACCACCTCAGAACTCACTACGGGGTGTGACTTGTTTCAGTTTGTATGCATGATGATGTATTACTATGACAATAACTCGAGCTAATACTCGAGATAAGAATACATATTCGATATTATTTACTGTACACGATACGTCATCGCCACATCGCCGGTAACATGTCTCCTGGGGCCCGTTTTGCCGACGTGCCGTTCCGCCCAGCAGACGTCTCCCTGATTCCATGTGAATGTTGCACCAGTCACAGAAGCGACAGGCAGCTTTTTTTTTTTTTTTTTTCATTCCAGTCTGGTGGAAAAATGGTGGAGCACTGAAAATGATTTGCTGGTTCAGTGTTGACCCCAACACTACTATTTGTGTGAGTCTGAGGTCAGTTTTTTGGAGGGGTTCCCTAATTTGAATCTGTCATGTTTCAGGTGTGTGTGTGTGTGTGTGTGTGTGTGATGCTCAGCAGGATGAATCTAATATGTGTGTCAGTACAGTCGTAGACTGAATGTTTTCTTCTGAAACGACATTTGTACTTGAAAATCCAGACGGAACACGGAACTGAAGTGAACTGATCTAAATCACAGTATCAAGGTGTTTTTTTTTATAGGAACAACATTTCAAACAGAATGATTGCAGATGTGTGTTGTGGCTTCAGTATGTTTTGAAAGATGTCAGACTGATACTTTAACAAAATAAAAGAAATGTGTTGGGGGAAAAAAAAAAACAAATCTTGTATATTTCTTGCAAGTAAGCCATGAAATATCGGACTTTTATTTTGAAAGACATGGGAATCCCACATAAAATCAGTGATCATCTGAACACGTCGTCCACTAATTCACCACAACACGCAGAAAACGACGCATTCCATCGGTTGATTTACTGACAACAGGAAGTCAAGTTCCGGACGTTTCATCCGTTCTTCTCACAGATCCATCGATAGGGGATCTGACAGGACATCCATCCACGACCTGAGCAGCTGCTCCGTCGCGTCTCCGTGGCCGCAGTCCTCTCCCGACGCCCCCTTGTGTCCGACACCGGACCCTGCTGGAGCTCCACAGCAGCATCCGGGAGGAGAAGTAGAAGCATTTTGTCTGGAAGAGTTTCCAGCTGTCGGGGCATTTTTTTTTTTTGCAAATCCGCTCTGTGGAGACATTAAAAAAAAGTTATTGGTAAGTCAACGTCCACGTTTTGAATCCATTTTCTGTAAATGTGCAGGACGTTCGGTGATGGAGACTCGAAGGTTCTCCAGATGGTTCCCTCAGCGCTGGCGTACCTTCGGCCCTCTGATGAACCACAGGACCGTAGGAGTCCAACGACCTGAGGGCTTCGCCCCCACGCTCCGCTGCTTCCTGCCCGTGTCTCACCAATGAAGAAACGATCACGTCTGCAATTATCCTCGTGACTGGTTTTGTTTATCTGATCTGGGCCCCACGTGCTGTTTCCTTCTCATGTTTACATGTGTTTTGCACATCTAATAGTATTGTTTATGCCTTAGAGACAAGACTTTCAAACACATGATTTATGGGAGAGTTACTAAAATAACGGACAGTTTTCAGCTGCCAGAACTTGATTACAGGACAAGTACTGTTACTGAAATGATACCTCTTGCCTAAATATGACTGGATGTCATTCTGGACCATCCGAATATAAACACCGGAGCTCAATGAACTACGCTCGACTCCATTAAAGGACCATTTAAAGGACCAACAGGCATTCTCAGCTGCCAGAAATTGATTAGCCCTGACGGCCAGCCAGTGGTACGATGCCGGTTTGTTCCGGTGCGACACACAACCCCCCCTGATTTCTGCTTCGTCGCCTGTAGCCACCTGACGCGCGCTTTCGCTCCCAACCAATCAGCTTCCCGATTCGCCTCACGTGCTCATACCCGCGTCACGTTTCTTCTCGTTTCGCTGTCGCGTTGACGTCGTCACAGGTGATAATTGATCACTGATGACGCCATGTGGTCAGTGTGTCATGGCGGCAGCAGCGGTGTTACACCGCAGCGCGCCCACACACGCACGCCCACACACGCACGCCCACACACGCACGCCCACACCGACTTTTCCAGCTGAGGGGGCTCATGAGAGTGAGAAGTCCGATTGAGGTTCGACGCTTTCTGCGGCCATGACACTGTATTAATGTTATCCATCAGTTCTGTCCCTTTTCAGTCTCTGTTTGACACTGACAACCTAGTTTATGAGCATAATCGGTTAGTATTAGTAAGTGAGTGTGTAATAGTTGTAGTTTTGACGGTTTTAACTTAATTTAGGAACAGTTTACAGACCTAGCTTAATGTGTTGTCGGTAGTCTGCGTCACTTCGTTTAAACTTGATATCTCCATCAGGTGTGTAACTTGCTTATTTTATTTGTTAGTACTGTTTGTATTTCCGTTATTTTGCACTTTATCGTAAATCGTTTATCTAGACACGGGTCCGCTTTTATTCTTTAACTTTCATTTAAGAGAAAATGGCGCCAAAGACAAGTGGAAAGTTAGCTGTTTCTTGTTTTCGATCTGCTAACAGGAGGCTCAAGGTTTGTTAACTTCAAACTGGATGAGATTAGGAAAACCTTTTTAACAGTTCATGGTAAATACTGACTATTTTTAAAGTGTTCCAAAGTACCAAATATTACAATGGGTGTTAATGCACTTTAAGCTAGCTGCTTCCCATCTCCATCATTTATTGTTTGTTTGGAGCTCTGATATGAATTTTTCCACAATCAGCCATTAACCCAATAATTGTAATTGAATCAGTTAATAATCTATAATATCAGGTGTGTCAGTGAAGACAACTCATTCATGTATCTTTCATATAAGCTAATTGTCTGTTTTTTTTCTTCTGTCAATTCTGATGACAGTGTTTTGTCTTATGTTGACAGAATATGTGGCTGACGCAGACTGAAGTTCCAGCACCTTCTCAAGGTTGACGACATGGTGGAGAGGATGTCAGCCCCCTACCGTCCTGACCAGGGCAACCTTGCGGTGTTAACAACTGGTCGGTTGATGGTCAGGTGAGGGCAAGAAGACCTTTGGTGTATCATCTCATAGTAAGGTGCATGTTTTCTCGTCTGCCGCCGTGCAGATTATCAACTCTTTATCTTCCTGCTATGAGCAGTTTACGCGCTGCCTCCTGAGCAGTTTACGCGCTGCCTCCTGAGCAGTATTCGCACTGCCTCCTGAGCAGTTTCCTCCTGCTTCTTTTCCACGCTTTAAGTTCCAGCTGCTGAACTTCCTTTGTTCAGCCCAAGATGCAGAGAACTTCTGCCATGGACTGTCCTGACCAGAGCAACCATGCAGTGTTAGCAACTGGTCAGTTTCTGGTCAGGTTGCAGTTTGACGAATTTCATTTATTCTGTAAATCTGGCTCCAATGAGCCAGTGCCAGTTGACCGTACATGGCTCCTACCTAG
>CAAKHB010005241.1:0-10775 GCA_901007665.1 Aeoliscus strigatus
GACTGGGCTGATATTGCAACATCCTGGGCTGGAACGTTGGCACCTTACGCCACGGCTGGTACGTTGGCACCTTACGCCACGGCTGGTACGTTGGCACCTTACGCCACGGCTGGTACGTTGGCACCTTACGCCACGGCTGTTTGGGCTGGTATGTTGGCACCTGGGGCTGAGGAGTGGTCTGGGGCTGCTTTGATGGCTGAGGAGTGGGTTGATATGTTGGCACCTTACTGCCTTTCCCACCTTTCAACAGGTTATATCGCAGCTGGGAAGAGAATCCAGAGCTAGCTGGGGAGCCCACCTCACTTGCATCAGCGTTGCTAGAGGAAGCTTAAAGAAAAAGTTCATTATTGCACAGCAGAGTCAAGAACAGGACATTTCCACTAGCAAGTGCAAAGTTAATCAAAATCTTACATTTCACGCTTGCGTGAATCTCTCCAATAAAGAGCAGCCATAGCACCACACTGAGAGGGGGGAAAAAAAACATGAGTTACTCCAAAATATGATGAAAATCAGAGGGCACACAGAAAGACCATGTTAAAATACCATTGAAGAATTCCCATGATGCAACCAGTGAACAAACACAAGATGCAGTGCCTCTGGTTAGCTTCAGCTGACCCACAAAAGAAAAAACCACCTCTTCCTCAGTGGCGTGGTGTGGTGTCAAGTGCGTTTCAGTGTAGGAAATTTATCTGATTCTGTCAGCCAATCCGAGCTCTTGATTTCTAATGGACTGATTGGGAAACAGGTGGAACTAATCAGGCCATTAATTCAAACTGCTCCTCTGGTCTGCATCATTAAAATCATAATTTTGTCATTGTCATTTTGGTGGTGTTCTAAGAAGTAACAAGAATTGATTTGGGAGTCAAATGAACGCTCACCAGCATAACTTCAGATTTACAAAGTATTGTGTAATTGTGTAGAGAGCAGGAACAACTTCCAACATGCCAGCAAATACTACCAATTATACTTGTCAGGTTCATCTCTAGTTTGTTATGTCCATTTCATGTTCAGAGCCAGGAAACATCTGCCCCATTTTAGCTCAATCCCGGTGGTGACACCAAAACAAACAATGTTTCTTTGGGACATCAAACAATATGAAAATTTGTATTCAGTTATTTTACAGACCATGCTGCCTCTTTTCCTTCTGTGACTGTGGCAAGTTCTTTGGTTACCTTCCTCTGGGCCAGTTCTCTGATCACCATCTCCTAAAGGAGCCTTGTAATGGCTCCTTATGGCTCCAAAACGTCTGCAGCCCACCTCCACTGGCTGCATCCCTATGCTCCAGCCGTAGGTCTCGTCGATACCTTCCTCCCACAGGACCGTCAGCAAAACGATGAAGACATGCTGACAGGAAATGGACCAGAGGACCACGTCTGGCCACAGGTTGGTTTCTGCGACTTCAGGTGGGAATGTGAGCCTCTGGCCCAGGTCCACCTGCATCTCCTAACCCCCTGCTGCGCCTAGTGGGATGCGTGGCTCTGTTGTTTGCCCTCTTCTCTCCCCTCCAGCTCTGTGGCCAAGCAACTCAACACTGATTGTCGTTCCAAGCGTATCTCTTGAATTAGGCGGAGGCCACGTAGTTTGTTGGAGCTACACACTGGAGGCAGGACAGATCCTCTCCAAAGCAGAGATGTAGGTTGGTTGGAGAGGGGTCATGAAGCTCAGGCTGTTGGGCTTCATGATCAATAGTTCGCCCCATCCAATTTTCTCCTTTTCCATTCCATCCCACCTCACCCAGCGACCTTGCTGGGCTCTAGAGACTCTATATCTGGACGGCTCCTCCTGATGGTGCACCTCCTCTACCACCAGATGGTAGCATTCAGCTGGGGCAGCCTTTTCCTTGTGGGTGTTCCATCCAAGTCCTGGACTGGAGGCTTTTCACATGTCAGAAGAAAGACTCAATAATCAATAATAAACTCACCAGAATGGTGAATACATGCACCGTGTATGAAATCATGTCCTACCAATTTGGCCAAGGACAAAAGCAATGTGTCAGTTACTCTACTGACAGTTTAAGAACATATACTGAACATAGCCTCTTGTCTGTATCAATGCATTCATGTTCATATGAGAATATCAAAACAAAGGTCAGTTATTTTTTGGTGCTCGTGTTAATTCTGACCATTAACTGCTGCAGTTGCTTCTGCGAACTCACAGTAACTCAGCTCTCTGTGTGCACAGGAGTTAATATTTCACTTAAACGCTGCCTTTCAAATAACTCACAGAAACCACTGTGTGCAGGCTGGAGTCTATAAATCACAGAATGGGCTGTGTAAGGGGGGTACTTTCTACTGTATTGTTGCTGTTATGTATCAGTTATCAAGTGTTAAATAAATTCATTCATTCAAAAATGTATTTGATTGTCTCATTATAAAATCAGACATAACTGGACATTTCACCATATCTTCAGACCTGGCTGTCTGTTGCATTTCAATGGGCCTGTTCCAGAATGCATCTTTAGTGAAAACCCTGACTTTTTAATCCTGAAATGAGGTAGAACGACACATAATTTTCATTCTATCTAAAGGTCACCATGTATTATTTGTATTCAGAGTTATATTTTTGAAGAAATAACAGGTCCACAGTGCGTTTAGAGTAGGACAGAATAAAAGTCCAGCTTTTCCTGAAAAAAAAATGCATATAGTGTGAATTAATTATTCTATATCATTTGACGGGCCCGTCAGTGTGTTCGTGTTTACATGCACAAGCCGAAAGCGACAGGGGCGTGTGGTGAGTGGTGCAGCACCTGAGTGGTGCTGCTGACGTTACTCTTATTATACCTCTAGTCATTCTCAACAACACTGTCAGATCCATCCAGTCTGTGGATAAACCAACGCAATTTCCCAAGGCCCAGTGTTTGAGGGACAAACTCCTGTGCCCCCCATTCAGCCCCAAGTAAACCCTTTCATCAGCTCACACACTCTGTGGAGTGATGCCAGTAGGACTTCAGTTTGTCGGACCAGGGCCACAGTCTATTGTCTAAACCAAATGAGCAGAATGCATCATGTCTTTACCACAAACAGATAATGTTTGGAGCTATTTGGACCTGCTATATCTGTAGAACTGACGCCAGCAGCAGCCTCGCCTGGCGTTACTTGGAACAAACTGAAGTGGAGCAGAAAATTTAGTCCACAGGGCAGCTGAGGAGACATTTGTGGAAAACAAACAAACATTACATCCCCACATCATTATAATTTTGGTTGTTATCATTTTGTGGCCATGAGACAATAATAACTATAATGATAATAATAACATTGCATAAAAACAACAACAACAACAATATGCACATCATTATTATTATTATTATTGTTGTTATTATTATTATTATTATTATGACAGGGCCGAAGGGCGGTGAGTCGTTCCAGCCACGGTTAGATAATCAGTCTGGGACCAGGCGGTGACCTCGGCGATGACCAGGCGGTGACGCGCCGGTCCGCTTCATTTGACCCCGCCCACCCTGCGATGCACCGCCGCTCCGCGCCGCGCAGCTCGTCGTTCGCTCCGCAGTCTGTCAGCAGAGAACGACGGGAACCAGCAGCGGACCCACCCGGTGGTCGTCATGCGTTCGTACGGCTAACGGGCTGGAACAAGGTCAGTGCATTTCAAAAATGGTTTTGCGGTGACTGGTCGGCGAAGCAAAAGGAAAAAAATGCTCCGCTCAGCAGCATCTCAACGGCGGCTGCGAAGAAAAGGATGCCCCGGTCGGTGGCAACAGGAGAGACGCACCCTTTGGCTTTCAGCCGACGCTTTCCTCCGCTGACCGCCTCGTCTCTTCCAGAGAGGAGGTCCGAGTCGTCGAGTATTCGCCAAAGCTAACGGTGGTCGGCGGTGGAGTGGCCGCCTGCTAGCTTGTTTGGTGGCGTTATGTGTTTTCAACGCAGCGGCACAAAGGCGGCGGGATGCGAACACGTCGTCCGCGTTTCATGGTGTAAATGCAGTGGGAAACGAGAACGGCTGGTTGGAATAGATACCAATTCAATAATTAAAGCGATTTGGGGTTTTTTGTCGTGAGAAACGACACACGGCTTCATGATTGACACATTAGCGGCCTTGAAACCGATGTTATCAGCGTATTGATCCTGAATCACCGAAAACACAGCTGTCAAGCGCAACACACCGAAGGGAGTCGACTTCCGGTCAGTATTATTTCAAAATAAAAGATGAGCTGTGTCGTAAAAATCTGTAGATGTTTGATTTATGAATTCTTATCAGGTCACATAAGCAAGGATATATGTAAGGCGAACACTAAACACATTTTAGTCATAGCAAATAGATATGACGTGTCGTTATATATCGTTATATGTTGTTATATTTACTAACCAGTATCTACTAAAAGTAGGTATGATTACTCATGTTATTTCTGAAAGCATATTAGTCTTTTTATCTGCTACTAAACATAATGTTCATTTCCTGGAATGTCTCAATAAATCATCTGCAGCCAAAACGTGCAAAAGACAAGATCTGTAGAATGAATGGAGAAAAGTATTTGTCTGCTGGTTTCATGTTATACTTTGTTTATGATTTCGTTATTTATTGATGTGCAGTATGCGTGATAACGCACTGCACACCCACAGGCTTTTAATTAGAAAAGTTTTTGGTTGTATTTCCTGTCAGGTCTTAGCTTGTTTGTTGAGGACCATCACATACATCATGTTTTATTTTTGGTCTGGTGAATATTTTTCTGGGCTCAACAGCCTTGTAATGCTATGAATTGCTGTCATGAATTGCTATAATCCAAAGTATATTTTACATAAACATCAGTGATAATGGAAGTTGTCACAGCTCTTCTGCAGTTTGCATTCGATGACAGTTGCATGAGTGGGTTGGGTGGGTGGTCGTCGTTCCTCACAGCCTCTGAGGACCTGATTGTCCCTGTAGAACAGCTGAAGCCTCTGAGTTCAACAGAGTATTCTGCTCTTGTGTAAACTCATTATGTTGTGTTTTGCTTTTTAAAGACAGTGTTTTCTTTGCAGTCTAAACAGTTCCACACACACTCATACCTGCCGTCTGCTGAATAATTGTCGACGCTAGCACCTATTTGTGCTCTAGGCATTCGCTGCAGTGAATTAACAGTGAATTTCTCTCCTGGAGGTGACTCACACTCATGATCCAGTTTTAGCGCTGGCTGTCAGGCAGACTGATGGGCTGAAAGCAGAAATGTCCGGCAGGAGGCATCAGACGTTCTGTCTGCAGTCAGCTGAGCATGGAACAACCCTACCAGGATGTCACACTCTGGCTTGAATTCACTCAACTGAATTAGTAAAGAAAGAAAGCTGCCTTCAGGCGCCTGCTATCAGGGTTCAGCTGCTCTTCCCAGTCTGAGAACGTTTCTCTTCATGTTATGTAACGACAGGCCTGCAGAGGCCGGATGTGCATAGTTTCCCTGTGTGTGTGATTCGCTCTCACGAGCGTGTGTCACATTTGTACCGACACTGGATGACGACGCCCCGCTGGTCCTCCAGTCCACTCACTAAACGTCTGTCTGCAGCTGCACCCAGAGAAAAACAGATCACCTCCCTTTTTCCTTGTTTTGAAGGTTTGAAGGTTTGAACAAGATAAGAAGTGACATCCCATGATCTTTCGGTTACTGATTACAACTGGATTTATCGATTGACAGTGAATGATTCCAGAAGAAAGTGGTCGAGAACTTTCATGTTTCACACAAATAACCAATTAGATGTTGTGTGAAGTGACGTTGAAAGGTTTCTTGGCTGCTTAGTTATTAATCAATAATGAAAGTTAGCTTCAGCACAACTCTTAGAGGAGAGCTTGATGTCAGTTGCTGTCAGAAATGCATTGTGGGTAAATACAAAGGGTGCATCTAGTCATTGTCCTCATGCCATGCGTTCTGCCACTTAAACTACTTTGACTGACGGCTTGACAGACCGGTGTTTTGTCAGATACCGATGAGACACCGGTGACGAGGAACCTAATTAATCCCTGAGGGGATTAAACTAACTGTCGCTAAATAACACCCTGCTGGTCAGTCTGTGAAGCACGGCCCTCCATGAGACGACACCTGAGTGGACCGTCAGTCACTATTATTCTTCACTGAGCAGAGGAGGAAGTCAGATGGGACTGACGTTACAGGGAAGAGTTCCAGCTAGAGGCTGAACGTCCTGTGTTTGGCCTTTTGTCCCTGACGAGGAAGCTGAAGTCGCCTCATCAAACGAGGGTCTGTGGTCACATTTTCTCTTTGAATTTGGGCTGCACAATGAAAGAAAAACTAGCCCCTGGCGACATTGATGATATTCAGATCAGAGTCAACCCAAAACACTTCATAGACATATTTCCATTCAACTTAAACACTGAATTATAACTTCTAAACCTAACAGGAAATGGTCTTTTTTTGTTTTCTTTTGAAACACTTTTCTGAACCAGAAAAAAATTCAAATCATTTCAGTTACAATAACTTAACAGAATATATCATACAATGAGGAGGAGAAATATCCACCCTTAGGGCAAGTTAATGATTCACTTGCGGCGCGTTCTGCACCGCTCATGAATCCAGGATCAGTCAAATAGTCATGTAAGATGTAATTATGGTAAATTATTTCTCTGCACCTATCATCAGTTGCAGCCTTTTGGCGGTACGTTTGTCTCACATGCTCTTATTGTGAAAAGAAGACGATTTATGGTGTAGCCCTGATTTGAATGTTGTGGACTCATCTGTGATAGTATCTCAGATGGACGCTCAGATGGAACTCCTCCGTATCCCATGGTGATAATGTTGACTGTTCAATGAAAACTTCGCTGATGTCGACCGCATTGACTCAGACGTCGTCTCCAGAAGCGTCATACGTGCAGAAAACACAGCGCAGCATCTTGTGAGCGACCGTCCGCTCCATCGGTCGTCACTGACACTAATACCTGACGGCGGCGTCAGCCTGCAGCTCACCTGTTATGCAAGCGGACGTAAGCTCCTCAGGTTCGGGCGAGGAGGGAAAGTCTCCCTAAGCTCTTTGGTAAAGTTTGGATCAAGGTCAAGTGTCCGTCTTTGGCTTCCTGAGTACACACACAGGTAGTCGTGTGTGTAGAGTTGAATTAATTTGAAGGTTTTGTTTCATCGGTTTCAAGGTTTCACGTCCATCCAACCTGATGTGTAGCAATGTGAAACCAACTTCAGACTGTGCGATATCTCCATATGTGACATGGATCCATATATTTGTAAACATGACATAACAGGACAATATCACTGGTATCGATGTTAGTGTCGTCCCATTAACGAATGATTCCTTTGAAAGAACGAATCTTTTAGGTGAATGAACTGTTCTGAATCACTGAATGAAAAGACTCGTTCATTTGACAGTTCAGCTGAGGTCGTCAGAGAACAGTGACGACATTTGTAGAATGTGAAAACCTCGGCCTATGTCGCCTATCACCATTCAGCTAAGAAATGACTTTGTGTCCATTTCACCCCGTCCTACTGGTCGTTGATGATGATACTAATAAAACAACGGTAGGACGGTTTTGTCTTCGTCCTCATGGATCTGTGACCGTCGCTGGAGGCAAAGTGACTGAACCTTTTCCCACGAGGATCAATAAGACTGAGTAGTGATATTCTCCACCAAGACACAGGAGGTTTGGTTCCTGACATTCAGATTGTGGTTACTATGGAAACCAGTTGGAAAGTGGGGTAGTTCAACTCTTTGTACTAAACTGGTAAGAACATTGGAGGAGTTTATTACAGGAAATGTGAAATGTTTATATTCTGGACAGTTTAAGATGACGCTGAGCTCTTGGAGGTTTTCAAATGACCAACTTTAGATTTACTTTGCATCGTGAGTCAGTAGATGAATTAATCAATGTTCAGCCGTAGGAACACCACAGCAACTGGAGAGGACAAAGAATAAAAACAGAGAGGCTCAGGTCTGAGGTCGTAGACGTGTTTCTTTACCACCCTGATGACACGACTCTAAACGTCCTGGCAGAGAGTCAGGCCCTGCCCGTTGATCTGAGAATAAACAGAGATTAACGGAGTCACACGTTTGCGAGGCAGCGAACTGAACCTTCAAACTCCACTGGAGATGGTGCAGTTTAAACCCCCCCCCCTTTTCTCCTCCGGCTGTGACATGGCTGTGAGATGGGGAGTTGGTGCAACAAACAAAAAGCTCTTTCATCGGGCTCTCTCTCTCTCTCTCACACACACACACACACACACACACACACACAGAGGCTCTAGCTCGACAACCCTGCAGCCACAAACATGTCGACTGTTGTGGGACGGGACAGAACGAGACAGAAATGTGGAGGAGATGACATCAGTCTGCTGTAACGTGGCTGGAGAGCAGAGAGCTCTGTGGACCTGTAACAAACCTGTTGTCCACAACAAGGTCAACTCTCCACAGACACAGTGGAGAAGGGTTCCATTTCCATACAAACATGTGATCTTTAAAGTATTAAACTAATAAAAAGTTGAATCGGTTTAATCATCTATGACACTAGAACATACATGAACAGTGGACTAGCTGCACGTTACAAACTAAAATAGACCAATGAATCGTGAACTTCTGTGACTGGTGAGTAAGTAAGTTCTGTCTTAACTTCTTATTCACACATGGGCCTGGACACACCTGGACACACCTGGATACACCTGATGATGATGATGATTCCCTTTCAGTCCAAACTGGTGATTGCTGGTTATTGGTGGTGACATAGCGTTTTATACAGATGATGTAGGATCTTTGAACATGCTCCCAGACTTATTTTGTACCGCCGAACTGTTTCCATTGCCGTCACACCCATGTGTCGAGCGCTCCAGCGTCCTGTGACAGATGATTCAACATCCCACTGTGTGGATGACGTCATTCTTCCCCATGTAGAGAACAGTACACTTTGGGAAGGTTCCAGTGGTGTCGGCCTTCTGGCTGTTTTCTGTTGTGGACGCGTTCCGTGTCAGAGACACACATCCTGCCGCTGTGAGTGTGGACGTGATCGCCGTCTCTCCTGGCTGAGGTTGTCCACCCGCTGAGGGTGCGTCCTCCCATCCAGTCGCCAGCAGTAGCCTGATAACAGAAGAGGGAGGATGTCCTTTGTGACGCGTTTTCTTTCCCTTTCCTCAGCGTGTTTGTTTGTGTGTGTGCGTGTGTGTGTGTGTGTGTGTTCGTGTGTTCATAAACTTCCCACCCTACTAAAACACTGACCTGACAATGATGTATGTGGATTATTTGTTCTCTGTATTGATGCTGAATGTGAATAGACTGATTAGTCAGCTGTGGAACACAGCAGAAAAATAGAGTTAGATGGACGCAGTGTGTCCTGAACCCTCAGACAAGGACAAAAACATTTTAGTTTTGTATTATCAGAGGAGTAAAGAAACCAGAAAGTATCCACATTTAAGAACCTTGAATCAGAGAAGGAGGTTTTCTTCTAACTCCAAAATGTTTCATTGATCACCAGGATGTTTGCTGACGACCTCCACAGTGGATTATCAGGAGAGGTCATGTGATGTTGTGTATGATACCAGACAGAATACGTGAAGACAACTTATAGACAGTATTTATGACTATTTCTCTAAAATACCAGCGTCCTTTTGTGCGTAGGAGGCGGTCATGTTGTTAGGGTTGAGAAAAAACAAGCATGTACACGTGGTCAGGGTCAAGTCTGGCAGTGTCAGCCCATGTACTGTGGAACGCAATACATGGATGTAGGATCATCTGTATACACAATACATGGACTGGACTGGACCCAGATGTTGTCTGTCTGCTCAGGTGAAAGCCGTGCTCCCCCGTCTCAGGCTGGTTTCTCGTCCTTGGAGCCTCTCAGCGGGTGCATTCCGTCTCTCGCAGCACAGCGCCCCCTGATTGGCTGCTGCTGTAGCTGGGGGTTGTGATGTTGTGTGGGGAAGTGCGATCTGATTGGCCAGACTGGTCTTCTTTGTTCTTGACCCGTTATCTGATCTGATCTGATGTAATCTGTTGACCAGCATGTGTGCAGATATTTATTTACTCACATATACTCACTCAGCTGTGTCCTGGTGATGCAGTGGAATGCACCAGGCAGTGAATCCTGTCATGGAGCCTGTCATGTCCTATTCTTAAACTTCCTCTGCTTGTGCCAGTGAACTGAGGGACCATAATGACAGAGTCTCTGCTGCGGCTTCAGTGTGTGTTCTCAGAGTACTGGAATCGGGTGGCAGCCAACATCCATGTGAAGTTGTTGAACGCTGTAGAGCAGCTGCTGTGGGTGGAAGATGCCCCATAGCGGACAGTGACACGTCTCCAGAGGCTTTCGACATGTTCCCATGTTAATCACATGTGTTTTTCAGAGCGAGGAACTGATCGTATATGTCAGGGTTTTCTTCCCTCTGAGACACTTACGAACCACACAAGAGACAGGACTTTAAGTATACTGAGCTTCTGCAGAAGGAGAGTCGGTCTGTCTCAGAGAAACTCAGAGGCCTCCTTCTGCATAGGCATCTTTTATTGTTTAGTAGGCATGAACATTTTGTACAAGATAGTGAGGCACAAGGTAACACTATTCTGCAGTGCATAGTTGACAGAGTACAAGGACAAAGCAAACTAGCTGAAGCCAGAGGATGATGATGTTTTATCAGATGATGATGATGTTTTAAGCAGTCAGGCCTAAGCACAGTACATGGCATAGTGACAAACACCGATGACAACATATAGATTCCCTATCAGTGTATGTGATGGAGTCAAAACAAGTCTTAAAATCGTCAGTCCTTATTTATGTGAGGAACAATAACTAAATAGATGAGTCTAACATTAGCGATGAGTACCAGACTGTAGAGTACAAGCCACCCCCCCCCCCCC
>CAAKHB010005241.1:10795-31758 GCA_901007665.1 Aeoliscus strigatus
CCCCCCCCCCCCCGTCTACAGCAGGGCATCATGGGAACAGAGGTGAAGATGGAGGATGGAGGAGTCTGTCAGCTGTGGGCCACACATATCATAGCTTTGTCATCATGAACATCTCGCCTCGTCAGCCCTCAGTCTTCTCTTTGACACCGACAGTGTCCCCGGTGTCCCACAGCGAGGGGTAACGCCAAATTAACACAATGTCGTAGAACAAAACAGATAAGTAGTATTAACAACATGTACAGACGTATAAAATGTATGTCAGCTTGTCATGAGACACATGTTTGTCATAAACAATATACACACATTAAAATGTGTGTAGAAACAATGAACATTTCAGTTTGCCTTTGAATTTGGTTTAATTGACTGGTGTGGGATTAACTTTGTGTTAATCAGATGTAATTTGGGGACTTCTCTGAGTCTCAGTCAGCCGGTCATCGAATTATTTCAAGCCAATTGTAGTTCCTTCTTTTTATTGTACATAATATGACTTTGAATGTTAGAGACCAGATCGCATGAGTTTGGCAAGAAGGGCAAGGGAGTCTGTCCAGTTGCCTTGGCAACAACAGTGTGCAAGCATCGAGAGGAGAAGAGAGGATAGAGGGTCAGAAACTGAAGCCCTCAAGGTGTCGTCAGAACTTTGAGGGAACAAAACAGATACTGGAAAAGATTTACTCTAAAAAAACCACACATGACCTATTCATGTTTCCTGTTCTTTTTATAGTCAAACCTTATCGTCATGGTGATTCTGAACGTAGCTCTCGCCTCTCCCAGATTTGACCTCATCTCATGCAGGCCTAGTGTGTTCTCTGGTAACAGGATTAGCAGCCATGAATAAAAGGTGTTTGATTGTCGTAAACTGCTTCCATGTGCATGTGTAGGAGAGAAAAGGAGGAGCTGGGATGAGTTCACTGCCTTGTTCCCGTTTCCACGGCATTGACTCATCCAGCTCCATGGGCAGATGAGCCTGGAGAAGTCCCAAGGTTTTATAAGTAGCACGGCACACAACTCTTTAAACATCAAGTGTCAAGACAAACACATCCTCCTGTACCGTGAGTAGTACCGTCATTATACGACTGTGTCGCTGTCATTACGGTAAGGATTCTCCAGCTTCCTGCAACAATGTGAATGGGATTACCGTAATGACAGCAACATGGCTTCCTTCTCCCAGCTCCTTCAGCACCAGCACCAGCTAGAGGACAAGAGTGTCAGTTTTCTGATTATTGTTCTCCAAAGTATGCTAGCATGAACGTGTCAGGGGGGCTACGGTGGGCGTTAAAGGGTTAAATACGGTATGTAATGACGGAGGTGAATAAATAACCCAACCTCCCTCCTCTTTCTTTCCACCTCTGTGTTCCAGATGTATCACTCTGACCACGGCGTCGACTTCCCCGACCTCTCCTTCCAAATCCCCGGCAGCTCTGCAGGGCTGCGCCCAGCAAACCGAGCGTGAGCGTTAGCGTCCAAACCCCACACATCTACCACCCTCCCCCCACCCAGCCGCTCTGGGCTGCCTCTGACCTGTAGCTCCAGTCCCACCCTCCCTCCTCCTGGACCATGGACAGCCCCCCCAAACTGTCTGGGGAGACCCTGATCGTGCATCACATTCCCCTGGTGCATTGCCAGGTGTCAGGGGGGCGGCAGGGGGGCTGTGGGGGCTCTCTGAAGCGTAACAACCCGTTCAGTCCACCTGAGAACCTGGGCCTGAGTCGCACCACCTCCCTTCCCGAGAGAGACGTTCTCCAGAGGGAGGCTCTGCTCTACAGCAGTCTAATCCAGACCTCCAGCAGCTCCTGGTCCTCCCACATCGGAGGAAGGGAGCGGAAAGGCGGCGGCAGGGGGGGCAGCACCGCCAGCGACGACTCCTCCTTTACGTCCAGCAATTCCGAGGAGCAGCTGATCACAGCTCACACGTTACCCCGAACCAGACAGAGGAGCAGGAACCCACTGCGTCACAACCCCTTCCTGCTGAGGACCAGAGACGACGAGGATGAGGAGGAGGACGAGGACGAGCGGGACAATCTCAGCGGGTACATGGAAGACTCCTCCTTCCACCTCCACAGCGACGCCAACTCCGCCCTGGATGACGGCATCGCCCCGTTCCACCTACACGACCTGAGCTTCTCCTCGGAGCCCTTTCTGTTGCACAGGTCGGTGGGAGGAAGCAGCCGCGAGTCGCTGGCGGGGGGCGTGTCAGATCTCTCCAACCAGCTGGAGGACGTGGACGTGCTGGGGCTGGCCAGGCAGCGTCGCCACGGCAGCAGCGGCTCCAACATGTCAATGGACTGCGGCGAGCAAGACTGGGCCGACGAGAACGACGATGACGATGACGGCGACCATCCAATGCGGTGCGGGCGAAGCAGTAAGACGGGTTCCTACTCCTCCGGCTCGTCCACGCAGCACTGCTCCTGCTGCGCCCTCTCCCAGAACCACCCGCAGCACTTCCCCGAAGCCTTCTCCGAGTGTCCGCAGGGATACGGCAGCGACTCGTCCTGCAACAGCTCCGACGGCGTGCTGGTCAGCTTCAGCGCCATCTACAACCGGCTGAACAACAGCGTCCCCGCAGAGAAACCCACGGGCTCCAACCTCAACAGCTCCGGCGACCACTCCTGCGCCTCGTCCGGGTCCGGCCCCCCAGGAAACCAGCCGGACCTGACAGGCGGCGCCTTCTACCTGGATCTACACCCCTCACCGACGGAGCCGCCCCTCTCCCAGAAACAGCCGTCCTGCCTCGCCAGCACCTTCCCTCTCATCCGTGAGCCCCACGTGTCCACGCTGTCCACGCTGTCCACCTGCTCCTGCTCCGTGGAGCACCAGGCCGCTCTGGACGTCGACGCCAACTGCAACTCGTACCACCCTCCGCATCTGGGCTCGTCCGGCGATCTGGCGTCCTGTCTGCAGAGCCAGGCCCGCCTGGTGGTCGCCACCCAGAACTACTACAAGCTGGTGACCTGCGACTTGTCCTCCCAGTCCTCGCCCAGTCCGGCGGGCTCTTCGGTGAACAGCTGCTCTGACGAGCACAGCAAGAGCAGCCCCACCCCAACTCAGCCCAATGAGTACTTCCTGTTCAGGCAGCAGGCGGAGGAACAGGGCGTGGGCGAGGAGGAAGAGGATGGCGAGTCATCTAAGGTCAGTAATCAGGAGTATTAACCCCTCAATACAAAGTACGCAGTTGTTGGACTTATCCAACAGCCTTTTATTAACAATTAACAACTTTTACTACGTGGGTCTGCTTTATTTCTATGTAAACAATACAAATGAACAAAAAAAAACAAAGTCAAATAGACACAATAGATATCCACGACTGTGTCTCCTACTGCTAATGCGGAGGAGTGTCGTGACAAAAGAAGTCATAGCTGTGACCACATTTCTTTCCACTCTTAACACCATAAACGATCTATGTGTTGTGAGAGTCATCGCTGTTCCAACAGAAGACGGTTTGTCAACCCGTGGCCCGTGGACCCTACTGGGTCCACCAGCGGACACACATTAAAGTGTCTGACCTTTATCACCTACTAGTGGGTGGTAGTGGTATATGATGTATACTGTATATAATGTGTAGTAGAGGTGTCAGCAGCCCTCTGCAGTGGCTCCTTGTTGTTTGGAAGACGAAGAAGAAAATCTTATAGCACATTTTATAGGCATCAATAAATTAGGGCTGTTTTTTCTGTTCTTTTTTTCTTACAAGTGGAACACCTCTCATACTGACGATCAGTGTGACTCTGTAATAAAATCATTCTCTAAAGAGTTTTAATATTTTGTCAACATACCGTGGTAACATCCTCCACAAACCTGACAAACGCCATTCCCAACACCTAGGAACATGACAAAATATGCATTTGGAGTCCTGTGGTACACAAGAACTAGGTTTATACCCTTTGTTAGCTTCATTTCAGATTTGAAATAAACCTCGTGGCTCCAGATGAATTTTCTTTCATGTGAGAGTTAGTTTACTTCAGTCTGTTGGGGTTTTTAAACAACAAATGAACATAAAAATAATCAAACAACAAATGAACATAAAAATAATCAAACAACAAATGAACATAAAAATAATCAAACAACAAATGAACATAAAAATAAATGTAAAGAGCTTATTTAGTCCTGCTGCTTCCTCACCTGCAGTAGGAACCCAACAAAAAGATCTAAAGTTCTTTGTATCTGACAAAATACGAAATAATTACAACAGAAATAACAAGAAACAAAAGAAAAATCACTTGAACCTGAAAATGGCATGAATATAATTTATATTTGTACATTTGTCCTTTCAAATGAAATGACAACAAATATTTTATCAGAGTGTTTGTGTATGTGTGATAAAGGCTCCAGCCCCCACCACTTCAGAAGGAACTCTGTGTGATGGAACGCCAGAGTGAAAAATAAGAACGTGATTATGTCTGAAATCATTGCAATCAGTGTTTTCTATCAGGCGGTTTCCTGATTAAATATGGAGTCTGGCTCTCTGACTTGAGTGTTTCCTCTCCTTTCAGTATGAAGACGACGACAAGGAGTCTAATGAACAGCCCCCGGCTGAGGCTGAGGCTACTCCTGCCGTCGTCCAAGGTCAGGTGTACGTCAACGTGTCCCCCCCTCTGGTCGGTCAGGCCGCTGTCGGCTCCACCTCCGGAAGCCGCCCTCGCTCCCGCAGCTACGACCGCAACCTGGACAAGTCTCCCACCCCCCGGCTGGGGTCCCTGGAGCGCATGTTGAGCTGCCCCATCCGCCTCAGCGAGGGTGCTGCTCCAGCCCCACCCGCTCCTCCACGGGTCACCTCTTTTGCAGAGATCGCCAGGAGCAAACGGAGAACCGGCGGTTCGGGGGGTTCGCCGTCGCTGAAGGCGGCGGCCGCTGCCGACCCTTTTGGTTCCACCTACTCCACCCAGTCCCACTCCTCCCTGGATTGTTCTCCCATCCCGGAGCAGCACGTGGAGCCTGTGTCACCGGCGCCCTTCACCAGATGTTACAGCCAAGGCAGCATCGACAGACATCTGGAAGGAGCGAGGGAGAGCCGCGCCAGGACCGAAGGTTTGTTGTACAGATATTTTAGCCACATGGAGCTCCGTGTCAGCTGATGCACGTGTCCGGTCAGACAGCTACCAACACACACACACACACTTGGTTTGTCACGTAGATCTAGTTTGTCACTGTCTCGTCAGTGGATCAGCCCTGAGAAGGTCTTTGGATCAGAGGATGGTGAGACCAGTTGTCAAGGGAGGACCATCTGACAGGGGTGTATTTCACATGCCCACATGTCCTCCTCCAGCTCTGCATCCGTTTAACTGATGGTTGAAGAAGCCAGGGACATTTATTATTCATCAGACCGTTTCACTGCTGCGTACAGGCCCTTTGAAAAGCTCACGGCGCGCTGCCTTCTGCTCGGCGTTAACGGGTGGATGAGTAAATTCACCCTCGAAGGGAAACGCCTTCTGAAAGGAAACGGGGACGATGGAGAAGGAGGCGAAGTAGAAAGAAAAGGGGCAAAAATGGATGTAAAGAGATCATGACGGTGCAGAAAGGGAGTCAGTCCTCCCTCAGCTGAGCTCAGGCCTGCAGGGTGTGGAGTCCTCTGCCGCCCTGCTTCCGCTGCAGCTCAATGCTGACCCCCAGTGGCTGGGACGCCTCACAGCACCCCGTTCAAAGGAGGGCGTCAGCGGGGCCGGACTCTGAGCGACAAACAGCTTGCGCAATGTATTTGACGTCACACCCGCTGCTGTCTGTCAGGCTGCACTGGAACTAGGAACACACACCTAGAGCAGACACACACGCTGACAAGAAAGAGACGTCTCCTCGCTCGCTGGTGTCCCTCCTGACACAGGGCCTTCAGGTGTGTGTGTGTGTGTGTGTGCACGTGTGTGTGCGTGAGCAGAGGCTCTAACAGTGACAGGCTTGTCTGTGATAAGAGCACTGTGACTCATGACTGGGCAGTTTTAGGTCTGAGTTTTTCCTGCGGGTTCATTTCTGAACTTTGTCTCTCTAATGTCCCACGTGACCAGACTAAACCCTCCCCAGACAGGATGCCCTGGGCTCCCGGCCCCCGCCGTTTTGACAACTCTCCGTTGCTGTCACGTGCTCTCTGGACGTGGCTGGTGCTCTGTTTTGATTGGTTGTCGTTCAGCTCGTGGACAAGCAGCTGGATGACACGTCTCCTCTCGTCCTCCCCCAGGTGGACTCTCCAGCTCTTCCGACGGCCCCCCGGCGGTGGTCCGCTACAGTAAGGACCAGAGGCCCACCACCCTCCCCATCCAGCCCTTTACCTTCCACCATCAGTTTGCCTCCAAGCCCCCGCAGCCCAAACCGCTGCCCCCCCTCCTCACTGGCTACACCTCTGGAATGCAGGCTCGCTCCAGCTCGGGTTCTGGTTCTGGCTCTGGAGGAGCAGGAGGGGAAGACAGTGAAGACGCAGCTGAAAACGGCCACTCGTACCCGGGTGCTTTAACCATGACTGCACCCCCCCCCGGTTCAGTGCGTCCGTCCCCTCTGGGGAGCTACTCCCCTGTCCGCCTGCAGGGGGCGCCCAGCTCTGGGACGTGCTCCACATGCACACCGAGCCCTCAGCCGTCACACAGCCCTTCCTGCCCTCTGTCGGCAGGCCTCAGCCCCCGGCACTCAACCCCTCCGACAAGCTGTGGGCCGCTCCAGCTGACCCCGCCACCCCCGTCCCTGGGGGCACAGAGGGGGGCGGGGCCGCCGCTGGTACTGTCAGGACACTGTTTGCACCGCGGAGCTCTGGTCAGTGACACGCTGAGCCCGCTGGGATACCTGGAGTCTGGGAAGCACATGGAGGGAAGCAGAGGAGCCAGGACCCAGAATGGTGAGTGTCAGACGGAAACAAAACCAGCTGATGGGTGGGGAGGGGCACGTGCTGCTCCTGGGTTGTCTTCCTCGGTGTGAACTCCTCTGTTCGTACCAGTGTTCGTCTTTGTCCCGGTTCTTCCGTCAGTTTCCTGTTCAATCTAGCCGTCGACAGACAAACTGCAATTTCATCCGCTGGTTTGAATAAAACACACGTTTCTGAGTCACAGCGACGTCACACATCCACTGAACCCTATGACACTGGCAGCAAACTTTGGAGTACCGTAAATACTGGACTATTTGCACAGAAAACGTCTAACAGGGTTAAATAGAAAAAAATCAAAAGTCAAAAAATCTAAACTGTCATATGTCAGGGATTAGAAAAGAGAGCATCATATTAATATTATTATTTACTTCTAAATTCTTTCAAATAGTCCTCAGATCAATTCTTTGAATTGATAATTAATTTACATTAATTTAATTTACGTTAATTTATGTTAATTTAAGATGGTTTAATTGAAGTTAATTTCATTTTCAAAGCGTGTATTTTTTTTGCATTTGTGGGTTTAGCTGTATCTTCCTCCTCGCTGACAGATGTTTGTGTTTGTGTGTCTGTTTGTGTTTGTGTGTTTGTGTGTCTGTTGTTTGTGTGTTGTGTGTCTGTTTGTGTTTGTGTGTCTGTGTGTCTGTTTGACTCTGCTTATTCTTACTCTTCTTCTCTCCTTCATCCCATTTGGTTCCTGTCCTTCTCTATTTCACCCCTTCAAACACCGACGGGACCATTCTTCCTCCTGTTCATTCTAACACCCCCCCCTCACACACACACACCTCCCCTCCCCTCCCCAACAGCACATCACCTCTCCCCCCAGGCTCTGAAGTGGAGGGAGTACCGTCGTAGGAACCCTCTGGGGGTCGACAGGGTCCCCAGCAGCCACTCTGCTGCCTCGTCTTCGTCTGTGTCGGGTGCCGTGGAGTCTCGACGGGGTGGGGGAGCGCGCCTCGCTAGACGCAATGTCTTCGATTTCCCTTCGGCCCCCGCTGGCCACACGCTAGGACGTCTTCACGGTGCTGGAGTGTTCAGCTGCTGTATGCAAACCCAGAAGTCTCAGACACGTCATGTCCGTCCGGTCCAGACCAAAGACTCCAGGAGTGTTGATGGGGGGTTAGGACGGAGGACGGGGGAGGACAGAACGCTAACAGACCCACAAAGAGACGCCATAGAGCACAGACGAGCTGGGCTGAGAGTCACTGTTGTGCTTTACGGCACGTCGTTGTCGTGGAAACAGCAGTAGCTTTTAGGGTCATGAGCCCTGACTTTGGACTTGTGTCCTTCTGTGACCTTCTGACGTATAAAACAAACGTACCCTGTCCTTGCATCGTAGGCTGGCGGTTCATTAACAAATGCGTGGGTTCTCTCCAGGTACTCCGTCTTCCTCCCTCCTCCAACAGCCTGCTGAGGTGAATTGGTATCTCTAAATCACCTGTAGGTGTGAGCGGCTGCGTGTCCTCAGCTTTGGTCTGGACCGGTCCTCAGACTCCAGGCTCCAGGCTCCATCCTTCATCGTACTGACACTGGTGTGTGTGTGTGTGTGTGTGTCTGTGTGTGTGTGTGTGTGTGTCTGTGTGTGTCTGTGTGTGTGTGTGTGTGTGTGTGTCAGCAGCAGGTCCGTCCAAGCAGCTGCAGCACAGCTTCAACGACTTCCTGCCGGACTACTTCTCCCTGACCGAGAAGCCTCCAGAGGAGTTCTGCCTCTCCCCGGACGCCTCCACCTCCTCGTCCTCCTGTTCCTCCTCCTCCCAGTCTCACATCTCTGTGGACCTGACACAGAAGAGAGGTGAGTCGTCATGTGAGTACGTCTGGCACTGGTGTGTGTGGGACAAGGGACTGTTTATTCCTTCCTATCCTGTGCGGTGGACGTTCTCTGCCTCTAGCTCCTTCTTCACACCAGTGACACTCCTCAGGTTATAGGAGCCGTTGGACGTTCTCTGATTGTGTAACAGTCGCTGTCATTAGTCCTTCACCACGACCCATTGAAGTAGATCAGTCGTGGAACAGATCCAGGACAGAAACAGAGACGTTTGTTCGTCACTCCTCCAGAAGTGGATCATTGTGTGTTGTCTCTGTTCCTCCGGTCAGGTCTGGTGAAGGCGGTGAACACGGCAGTCGACCTGATCGTGGCTCACTTCGGCACCAGTCGAGACCCCGACGTGAAGGTGAGCTGAGAGAGAAAATGACTAGTACTTCAGGTTGTTACCCCCATGTTTTGTTACTGAACCCTGTAACACACGTGGTATTCTTAACGGTTCCTCAAAGCTGAGAACAGCCGTGTTGCTGTCATTACGGTAATCACATTCTCTCTGTTGCTGGAAGCCGGTGAGTCATTACCCTAAGACAGCAACTTGGCTTTGAACTTCTCAACTTCCTGAAACTGTTGGGTGTTTTCTGAGATAGTAGGGTAATTACGGTAGTCCAAAGTATGCTAGCACACGTGCACAGGCTAGCACTGGTTCCAGTCAGCTGGTACATGGGACTGATTGATCTCCTGTTTTCGTCCCCCCAGGCTAAGCTGGGGAACAGCTGGGTGAGTCCTAACGTGGGTCACCTCATCCTCAAGTATCTGTGCCCAGCGCTGCATGAGGTCCTGCAGGACGGCTTGAAGGCCTACGTCCTGGACCTGATCATCGGACAGAGGCGCTGTCAGCCCTGGAGCCTGGTGGAGGCCTCCACACAGCTGGGTGAGGAGGCTGGAGGGGGGAGGTGCGGTGGGGGGTCCACCGTGTCCCTGGAGTGTCTGACGTGGGGGGTGTTTGTCTCCCTCAGGCCCGTCCACTCGTGTTCTCCACCGCCTCTTCTCAAAGGTCAGCCAGTTCTCAGAGCTGACGAGCCACAGCATGAGACTCAACGCCTTCATCTTCGGCCTGCTCAAGTGAGTTCTACCGTTGAGGGTCAATGTCTCCACGGTTACCAAGATAGACTACCTCAGATTACCAAACTGAAGTAAACTGACACAAAGTGATGGGAAACGTTACATCAAAAGTCAAAACTACTGACTCCACGGTCGCGGCGTCTCCCAGCGGCTTTTCTGTGTTTACCCAGCAAATAGAACTGAAGAACGGCGCTTGTTTGTTTGTTTGTTTGTTTGTTTAGACAGAAAAGATGAAGAACTTGTCGGTGTTAATAAGATGTGCTCACTTTCAGCTGCTATTACTTGATGTAGAAAGTAGGGGTGACCCGATTCCCAGAGTAAGTAGATGACCTCATCAAGTTGATTTAATGACAACGCGCTGACGTCCACCGACACACGGGAAGATGGAGAAAGGAGGAACAAGCTCTCCTCCAGCGTCCATAGCAGATATATGCCGACTGGGTGATGATGTCACAGATATGTCTTGTCGTTCTTCTTCTTCAGCCTGAAGTCGTTGGAGTTCTGGTTCAATCATCTCTTCACACATGAAGGTGAGCATGTCTTCACGTGGCGTTCATCAGAGCCAGCGTCCTTTTTCACCCCCCTCCCTCTTCTTGGCTCAGACATCATTGCAGCACACTACAACCCCTGGGGTTTCCTCCCCCTGGCGCAGGGGGCGTGTCGGCCCCTCTTCGAGGAGCTCCTCCTCCTGCTGCAGCCGCTGTGGCTCCTCCCCTTCGACCTGGACCTGCTGTTTGAGCCACACCTCCTCCAGAGGGGTCAGGAACACCTCCGCCGCAAGGAGCAGCTCTGCTCCGCCGGGCAGAGGGTCGACCAGTCGGCTCGCTCCACCTTCCAGCTGATGAGAGGCCTGAGTCTACCGGTGACCAGCGGGGAGTGGAGGGGGCCCAGACGAGAGGGGACGAGGACGGAGAAGGGTACGGGGGGGCAGAGAACCAAAGGAGTGGGAGAAGAGAGTCAGAAGGAGGACGGACAGCAGGACGGGAGGAGGGACAGACACCGAGCAGACGACAGACAGGCTGGCTGGTGGTACCAGCTCATGCAGTCCTCCCAGGTCTACATCGACCCCTCGGCTCAGGGGTCAAAGTTCGTCAAGGCCGAGAGGAGGAAGAAGTCCTCTGAGAAGCCCCGGTGCCAGCAGCCGCCCGCCAGGGAGGGGGTGGTGGAGGGGGCTGAGTCCACCCAGGACAGCAGCTCCGGCGGGGAGTCGGCGGGACCCAGGGCCCGACCGTCGTGGATGGGCAGCCCCCCCGAGTCCGTCCTCAGCCGGGACGGGACGACCAAGAACCCGGAGCCTCAGGAGGAGCGCGGTCTGCGCTGGGGGCGGCTGTTTGGGTCTGGCGCGGGGTCTCCGACCAAGGCGTCGGGAGCCCAGGCCAGCCCCAGGGCTCTGAAGACCAGGTAGGGTTTCTGTGCACGTCAGAGACGTTTCCCCCGCCGCCGTGTAACACCACATGGTCTGCTCAGGCCCCCGTCGGGATGGCTCGGCCTGGACCGCTCCGTTCTCGGCCTCGTAGCTCACACGCTGGGAGCGGGAAGTGGAAAGAAGGCGGAGCCTCCAGCCGCCCCCACCCAGCCAGCGGAGGCCAGGCGGTCCACGTGGTGAGAAATGTCTCCACTCGTTCGACGAGACACGACGGACACGTCTTCAGTCCACAGGGACGTGTGCTGTTCACATGGTCCCCTTTGACCCGTGTGACCTGTGTGTTCCTCAGTGAGGTTCGAGCCCTGTGCCACCACATCGCCACCGAGCCCGGTCAGCTGAGCTTCAACAAAGGCGACGTGATGCGCGTGGAGAGCAGGGCCGACGCCGACTGGCTGATGTGTTCTCTGGGCCCCAGCCGGGGTCTGGTCCCCATCGTCTACGTCAGCCTCAGCAGCCTGGAGGACAGCCTGGGCCCGCGCTGACGCCGCGTCCACAGCCCTCACACAGGTATGCATGCAATCACCGACAAACCAGCAGAGGGCGCAGGACAACCCACCCAGAGACGAAGCTCCTCCTCCTCCTGGGTGTGGCCAAAGGAGGCGGGGCCTCTCCCCGTGTGCCGTCCGCCATGCGTAGCTGCACTTCGCTCCCGCTGCTTCCTTAGTGACGCTTGGCTTCTTCACCCACGTACCAACCCCAGACACCTCCGAGGAGACCATCGGCCGGACGGACGCACAGACGAGTCACTGGGCTTTTTTTTTTCTTCTCAGCGCCTGCAGGTCCCTGCACGGGTGGGCGGAGCTAATGCACTGCAAACACCCCAAATCTGACCCAGAATCTTCTCTCATTCCCAGTCAGAATAAAATCTCCTTACATCTAAAGTAAGACTCATCAAAAAAAAAAGAACAAGTCTCTGTTTTTCTGACATTTTCTCTTGTTTCAAGACAATTTTCACTTGAAACAAACAGAAGAAACCACCAGTGGAACAAGAGTTTTTACCTGTAATGAGAATAAAACACTTGTCCCACGGGCAGATTTGTCCATTTTTGAGGTTAAAATTGTCTAAAAACAAGTTCCTTTATCAAGTGATGTGTCTTATTTTAGTTTTTATTCGACATATTAGACACATTTCAACTAGAAAAAAGACAAATATTCTTAATGAGGTTTTGAATTGTTGCTCTGTGGATGTTTCCAGTGCATGTTTCCAACCACATCCTCCTCCTGCATCTGGACATGTATTCATCATTCTGGATCCGGGGGGGTGGGGGGTGGGGGTGTTTGAGGGAGCAGCGAAGGATGTCCAGTGAAAATGTTTCAAACAATCTCAAGTGTCGGTCCAACCAGACCGGTGCATCTCCGTGGACCAGAGTCGGATCAGAACATCTCCAGGGTTCCAACAACCTTCTCGGTCCTTGTTGTTAAATGATCTTTGTCGTTATGGGAGTCCCGCTGCCCCGCCCCCCTCCTCTGCTGTGACAGGATGCCACATCCTGCCACAGAGCGACCTGTTGTTTTATTCCCAACGTTCTAAACGTGACCTTGACGACCTCACTGATCCTTTGTCAGACCTCCGAGTCGAGCGTGTGCAGAAGCAGAGGGTTGTTTTCTGAAGCATGAAGGGAAACGAGCACGTGGGCGTCGCGCTGTGACCAGCCGGTGTAAAATGTGGCCTTAGGTGAAGACGATGGGTGGGTGTCTGTTCACAAGCGCCGATGGTGATTTCCCTGGAGAGACGTGGAGTGTACAGAGCTCCGATTAGAAAATGTACATTTCTTACATAGACGACTGCTCCTGTAATAACATACATAGAATATATACTTGGTGTTTGTTGATTTGTTGTACAGTTTTTATTTGACAACGTTTCAGTGAATGGAAGCTATTTAATAATGCTCGTTGACAGTCAGATGTAAATATATTTAAATGGTCCGCCGATTAATTTCTACCATTGAGCTGTAACGTACGAATGTCATCGATGATGATGTGTTTGGATGAGACAGGAAGACAGTACAAGCTCTCTGACGTCCCACATCTGGTGCCAGAGGGGTGGGAGGTAGTCAGGGCCTCGCTGCAGGAGGTAGTCAGGGCCTCGCTGCAGGAGGTAGTCAGGGCCTCGCTGCAGGAGGTAGTCAGGGCCTCGCTGCAGGAGGTAGTCAGGGCCTCGCTGCAGGAGTTACAGGAGGTAGTCTGTGCCCTGCAGGTCGTGCCCCTGAGCCTGTGTCAGTCACTGATTGCTGGGTGTGGGCGGGGTCTGCGGGAGGCGGTTGTTGGACGTGCCCCCTCCCTCCCTGGACGCCTCCGACCTGTAAATACCTGCAGCTTCCCCACCTGTATGTTACCAAACTACTATGGATGTGAACTAACAAAGTGCTCATGTGATCACAAACCTGCGGCTCCTGTGTCTTTGTCCTCAACACAGCTCACCTGTTTCATGTTCCTGTCGGTGAGGAATGAACAGGAAACAAATAGTTGACCTTTTTAAAGGAGCATTACACATTTTTGTCTTAGCACTTAAGCATTTAACGAAAAAAAATGGCTGAACCGTGTCCTCAGTTCACCCTTTAACACCTACGGTATCACTGCCGATACCATAGCGCTAGCATACTGTGGAGTACCGTAATTACTGGACTATTTGAACGATCAGAGAACGTTGAACAGTTCTTGAAAGCTGACGAGTTGCACCTCCTCTACCTGGTGTGAAGGAGAAGGAGAATCCACCATCTTGCTGTCATTACGGTAATCCCATTTACTTTGGTGAATCATTACCGCAATGACAACAATTGGCTGTGAAGTGACACGTCGACAGCTCCTCCTCATCCTCATCCTCCTCCTCCTCCTCCTCCTAGCTCCTTCTTCACACCAGGTAGAGGAACCCACTGACACTTCTCAGCTTTCAGGGACTGATGGACTTTTTCTGCTAGCACAAATAGTAGGGTAAATACGGTACTCCAAACTATGCCCATATATGACGACAGCGATCCCATCAGTGTTAAAGGGTTCAACTCAGCTGTTGTTTCCAAGAATACTTTAAAATCAGCTTCAACTGAATCAACTCACCACTGACAAGTCATAGATGTAATAAATAGTTCTCACCACTAGATGGTGCTGTTGACCAGGGGTGGATCCGCGTTTGTCCTTCCTCACTGGTCGGTCACAGTTCAGTTTATGTGCATGGCCAAACATTTCTATTTATTGTACATCTATTTGTCCTGTATGTTAGTTCTGTTTTCTTCAGATCCTTTCATCACCTGATGATCAGGTCTTTGGTTTGTTTACACCTCAACTGTAAACACACACAAACACGTCACACGTGTTCATGTTCTTCAAGGATTCAAAGTTCAACATGTTTGATGTCAACCACAGAATTCATTTCAGTTTCTCTACATCGTAATATATTTCATGTATTTTTTCTTTGCGAGTACTGTGGAGCAAATATGTGACAAAATATATATATTATTAAATATATATATATATTATTATATAAATATATATATTCTGGATGTCATGAACACTGGAGACGGAGATTTAGACAAAACAACATTTTATTGTGGAAAACAACCAGACCACCGAGGTGTCAAAGGGAACGTAGCTGCCCGAGAACGTCACTCAGCTCAGTCAGCGACACAAACACACATTCACATTTTCATCTTGGATGTAGCAGCAGCTTCTTCAGGGGAACTGATCAAGTCCCATCGTGCAGCGGCGGCTCCGGTCTCACTGCAGCCGTCTGGTTTCCTGAGGCTTCACCCCGTAGCAGCGTCTGCCCTGTGGACGTGTGGTGTCACGTGACTCATGTCTCCACGAGGACTAAACTACTACTACAGTACTTGTCCCGCAGACGAAGGTACCTTGTAGTTGGTTTTCTTGCACAGGTTCTGCAGGTGCTCCACATGTTGGACGGCCCTCAGGACCCAGTCCTGGTCCACAGGCATGCACAGCTCTCTGCCGCGTCTGGTCACCAATCTGCAACAGGCGGTCAGAGTCGTGAGCGAAGAGCTTCAGACGCAGGAATCCACCTCACAGCAGCTTCACTCACATCACCGCGTCGATGTCGCAGCCTTGTCCGGCGATCTGTCGCCGATAGTCGGCAAAGGCAGCTCTCTGGATTTCCTTGTGGCCCACCTCCTTGCAGCAGTCCATGGGGACGCCCATCGCCAGGGTCGCTGAAAGGCACGGCACCGACTCACCACAGCAGTTCTTCGACCAGAACCCCAACATTCACACGAGCTGCAGCGTTGTCCCCGTTCAAAAGAACGAATCTTCGAAGTGAACAAACTACTGAATCACTGAAAAGATTCGTTCATCTGAGTGCAGCAGTGAACTGCTGCGGGCGAATCGGATTGGTTCATTCATCCCTGCTAACGACACACAAAACAAAACGTACTGTACGTTACAGAATCGAAACACGAAGAGATAATGTGGTTTAACACACACATACAGGACAAAACACGACTGAAATATACAGAACAGTTCATAGCGTAACATGAAGTGAATCAATCAAACTAAAACACCACTGTAACGGAACGATTCAGTGAACAAGTCTTTTGAACGAATCCTTTTCCTAAAGGGATTCAGTAAACCTAAAGGAATCGTTTTGCCCTTGACTGAATGAGTGTCTCGGAAAGCTGGAGTAGATCCAAAGCTCCATCACGTCTGTTCAGCTCTGCACACACACACATACACACACACCTCATCTAAATATTGTCTTTTCATAATAGTTGTGTCGTGAGGATTCATAACAGAGCCGGTCACTTTTCTTTGTCGTGAATGAAGCCGATCGTCTTGAAAAAAAAAAAAAGAAGACAATAATACAATGCAGCAGTCATCGCTGATGAGGGAGAGTCTTTTCTTTTTCTTTTTTTTTCATCTATAGACGTTCTCTTTGCATATGAACAGCAATTAAAGAGAAGTGCAGCTCTTCCTCGACAGACGTCAATAAAACTTTACAGCCTCCTCCGCTGCCAACACAGATCAGGTGTTTGACAACCTGTGAAGGCACCGATGTCTATGGAGTTCAGCTCAGGTCACGGCTTCCAGGAGAACACGCTGGAATAAACGTGACACTTACTGTTTCCTTACAGTGTTAGCAGTGGATCTGTATTATTATTTCTAACTTTTGCGTTTGTAAATCAAAGTCAGTGACATTACCACGTATGGATCTTTGACACGTTCATAAATGTTCATATACAAATGTAAGTACAATTATAAATACAATATATAAGTCTTATAGATTTATATAGAGCTATAATAATATCATCTACACCCTGGATGAGTCGCCAGGGCCAAATACCAGATCCCTGTCTATATAAAGAGAGAATATATTAAGTATACGAATATATAAAATATACTGCATATAAATACTATTCTTTCTGCTGTCGGTCTGTTTGTATTCAAGTTGTTCAGCTTCATTAGGGTTTCACAGAACTGAGATCATCTGGGAGGATGCTGGAGGCCGCTCACCTGTGCAGCAGCAGGTGATGAAGAGGAGGCAGAGGAAGAGCCGGGCGTCACCCCCCAGAGCCATGACGGGTCGCTGCGCTGGTCCGCTTGTCGTCGTCTCAGTGGAGAAGTCCGGACGTTCGGCTCTGTGGTTGGTCTGTGTCACCGAGTTTAAATAGTCTCCGTCCACTTTCACTTTCCATCCATTGGGTAATCCCCTTGTCTCTCCGGAATATTCCACTTCCCTCCTCCACTGACCCCTCAGACAGGAAGACACCATTTGTGATGATGAGTTGAGGTTCATGTATTTGTTTTGTATTTTTTTTTGTACTGATTTAACCCCGAGCTGAGCAGAGGTCATCTAGAAAACTTCATCTGCATCAGGAAGCTGGAAACGTGCTCTCACTGTCTCCACGGAAACCAGGAGGTTTATGGCATCAGCTGTAAGGAAACGTCAAATAGTGACACACACACACTCAGGAACCAACAGAAGCGTGTCAGTGTTTCTGTTACATCCACCAAGGATCCTCAATCCTCCAACGTCTCAGAGGGCTTTGCGTCATCCAGCGTTGCCGGGTGTGTGATAGTTGGATCATTTCTCTCTCAAAACCATCAAGAATCCTTCAAAAAGCCAAATGTGAGATAATGGGACCATTCCGTGAAGGTTTGGTTGGACCAGTGACTCAGCAGTTCCTGTTTCATCCGTCACCGGTCGCTGACGTAGGAACTTGTATCAGACATCGGACAGACGGCCGTCGACGGCCATCGCTAGTCACAACGTATGTCATCGACACCGGCCTCGACACGCTTCACAGGACGACTGTGAAGGACACGTGTGGACACGGAAGGACACGTCACTAGTGTTGATGTGTACGATAATTTACCTGAAAATACGGTCATTTTCCCACCTGGCAACACAGGTGATCAGTCATTGGTCATCAAAAGAACCTTTGAACGTCGGTGCACATTCATCCGTTCATTCTAAATCCACGTTTTCCAACAGTTAGTAGATCACATGCATCAAAATATACGTCGGATACGCGTTTTATTTTGGATCCAGCAAAGGTCACATGCGGTAGAACACAGTGACACTGTTGTTTAAAGATAGATAGATAAATACTTTAGAGAGAGATAAAGATTCACATAAAAAAATAAAATAAAATGTAACCCCTCACCAAAAGAAAAAGAAAAAAAATCAAACAGAAAAATTAGAAAAAGGAAAACAAACATGGCGATAATGAATGTAATTAATGAACTATAATTTATTAGTAAATAATGAATAACCATAAACAATGTATTCTTAATTGATAATTGATTCTTCATTCTCCATGAAGATAGAGACATTAAGACAACCACCAAAACAATGAAATCAATATTTCTGAGCGTGGCATTTGCAGGTTTGAATTCACGTTTAGAATTAAAACGATCGCACCCCTCAGGAAAAACGTCAGAGACTGGGTATTCGAGTTTACACAACATTTAATAAGTCGTCAGGACGTTTGCTCGTCATGAACATGTCGGTGACTGTGGCCGTTGTTTCCTCTGGCCTGAGGTGCAGTACGAAGAAAAGAAAGAATCACAGTCACAGTTCTCCACTAACGAGTTGATGAATAATGAATAAATGTGTTTGTTTGACAGCAGCGACGTCCTCAGTCTGTGTTACACCGCCAACAGGTTGTGATTTACAGGAACAGACAAACCCTTCCGTCAGCGAATGGTAGGGGGGCGTAACTGTCAGGAGAACCACGACCCCTCAAACTCCACGTCAGGATTGCATGTGTTTGACTCGTTGCGTCTCGTCTTTCACATCCTCGGCGCCTCTGCTTCTCGTTCCCCTTTCCACTGATCCACAAACGAATTGACGGAAACTTCTCCGTCTGCCGCAGAGGACGCTCACACCGTCTCCATCTAGCCTCTTCGCCAACAAGCTGTGAGTGTGCTTGTGTGTGAGCGCTTACAGAGAAACGCCCACGTTCCTGTAAACCCCTCGCTGGATGTTTGCTCCTCTGTCATCTGTGTTGATCCCTGGCGGACTTTCCCTGCTGGAGCGCTGACAGAAAGTCAAGAGGGAATGAACCCGAAGCACCGACTTGTCTGTTGGCAAACGTACAACAACAGGACAGGGAACTCGTCTTCATTTGGATCTGACATTATTAGTGGCTGAAGCTCTGTGACTCTGGCACCTTTCAGGGTCAAAGGTTAAAAAACACGAATGTCTAACAGCTGATCTGTGTCTGATCATGAACTGGAATAATTCTGATGACGTTTCTTATCTCCAAAAAATCATGATGCAGTTGTTTTTGTGTACAAAGAAGAGCTGGGGGACAAACGTTGAGCTGTGATTCATGACATGTGGGAAGTAAGTGGACTCTCACAGATAAAAACTGCTGGTTGTCAGTTTCATTTTGATGCAAATCTTTCACTTTTCGCTGGATCTGATGGTTTGTTCCTTTCACCTAAAATGGATTGTCGTGTTCCAAACGCTGACTGGAGGTCAAAGCGTCACCGAGTCCTTACGTCATCCGTACGACTTCGCTCCATGTTTGAGTTGTTCTTTCAGGTCAGCTGAAGGTTTGATCATTGATTCAGTTCCAGGTTCCAGTCAGGTTTTACTGGAGCATAGAAAAACATTCAATCGAAATGTTGGAACATGAAAGTCCTTTAAAGAGACAATAAAAAGTCAATAAATGGTTAAAACATTACAGATGTTCAAACGACACAAAGAAAGTTGTGTTTGCACGAAACAATGGAGTCTGAAGCCCTGGGGCCGATGAAAGGAGCAGGTCATCAGGAAGTTGGTTCCTCAGGTGGAGAACAAACAAACTGACGCAGGATTCATTTCACCGGGGTTGATCCACAAAGACGAGCTGCTGGTTTATGATGGATGAGTGACTGACGGATGTATGTAGGTCAGACACCATCTACTGGGGAGATGGTGTACTACACTCTACTATACTGTACCGCACCTTACTACACTGTACTGCACTATACTACACTATACTACACTGTGCTACAATGTACCACACTATACTACTCTGTACCACACTGTACCACAGTGTACTACACTATACTACACTGTAGTACACTGTACCACACTGTATTACACTGTACCACACTGTACTACACTATACCACACTGTATTACACTGTACCACACTATACTACACTGTACTACACTATACTACACTGTATTACACTGTACCACACTATACAACACTGTACTACACTATACCACACTGTACTACACTGTACCACACTGTATTACACTGTACCACACTATACTACACTGTACTACGCTATACTACTGTGTACCACACTGTATTACACGGTACTACACCGTAGTACACTACTAAGTACGTAGTCTGATGTACTGTACTTAGAATGAAAACAGGAGTTCTGTTTTGCTCCCTTTCTCCCTTTAATGACATGTGTCATGTGACATGTGGTTGTTTGTCTCAGACTTATTTATGGACACAAACACACTTCACTGCACACAGACGACTGACAACAACAACAACAACAACAACAACAACAACAACTGATCTCATCTGAGCTTGTCTCACTCAAGCTAATAGTCCAGCCGGTTGAAAATGAAAGCCTGTTTTCATGGACCTGGTTGACACGTCGATCTTTTCTTCTGTACTGTCAGATGATTCAGACATAGATGGACGGATGATGAATATGTCTGTGTTTTTCTAGAACGCTCCGTCCACATATTGTTTGAACACACCTCTGAGCATATGCAGAGCACATAGGTACAGTTGTGTGTCGTCTGCATATGGTAGAACATGTTGGACTGTCTGTCTGTCTGTCTGTCTGACATCTGTCTGTCTGTCTGTCTATCTATCTATCTATCTATCTATCTATCTATCTATCTATCTATCTATCTATCTATCTATCTATCTATCTATCTATCTATCTATCTATCTGTCTGTCTGTCTGTCTGTCTGTCTGTCTGTCTGTCTGTCTGTCTGTCTGTCTATCTATCTATCTATCTATCTATCTGTCTGTCTGTCTGTCTCTCTATCTATTTATCTATCTGTCTGTCTGTCTGTCTGTCTGTCTGTCTGTCTGTCTGTCTGTCTGTCTTTTGTCTGTCTGTCTGTTGTCTGTCTGTCTGTTGTCTGTCTGTCTGTTGTCTTTCTGTCTATCTATCTGTCTGTCTGTCTGTCTGTCTGTCTGTCTGTCTGTCTGTCTGTCTATCTATCTAACTATCTCTCTGTCTGTCTATCTGTCTATCTAACTGTCTGTCTGTCTATCTAACTATCTCTCTGTCTGTCTATCTAACTGTCTGTCTGTCTGTCTGTCTAATGTAATCCATGAACAGCACTGTGGAAAAGTAAATACATTTGACTGAAACTTCATATGTTTATCTGCTCATACAAATGT
>CAAKHB010005241.1:34278-53201 GCA_901007665.1 Aeoliscus strigatus
GGCTTGTTAACGGTCTCAAGGCAGCAGTCCTCCATCACCTCAGCTGCAGCAAGAACACCAGAGTCAGTATGGTGTTCACCACAATGTCCACCACATGGGGTCACGTTGACGTGTGTGTCGTACCTGCTGCAAAGCCGACGCAGATGACGCCCAGGAGGAGCAGAGCTGAGACTCGACAGGCCATGTCTCTGTTTGGTCCGCTGGTCCCAGCCTTTCTCAGTCTTCAGGAGTGTGTGAGAAGTTGTTGCTGTGAGGAGAAGCGGCGCTGCAGGTGCTTTTATGCGCGTGTGCAAGAGAAAGCGAAAGTGTTATCCACCATCAATGACGGGAAAACGAGTTGGCACCAGAACTCTCCTCATTGGAAGTGTCTGCCAGCATCTTCCCTGAGGCCATCAGGGTTCCACACACACTGAATACCTGCACGGCATCCGCTCGGAACGAGGTCACACAACACACACACACCATCTGAGCATGGTGCATTCACAGTCGGTAGGTTTTTTAAAATGGCCATAGGGTGGGTTACAGTATGATACGTTATGATACGAGCCATTACAATAGGGTCGATACTATTGGATACGAAATGTCACGATCATACACGTTCTGAGATGTTACGACACGCTATGATAAGATACGTTATGGTACAAGATGAGATATGATGTGATACATTATGATCCATTCATTCATTCATTTTCTGTCGCTCATTCCGGTTACGGATGTGTTGGAGCCGATCCCAGCTAATCTCAGCATGCTTTTGGAGGTGGGAGGAAGCTGGAGTACCCGGAGAGAACCCACGCAGACACGGGGAGAACATGCAAACTCCACATAGAAAGATCCCAGGCCAGGAAGCGAACCAAGGACCTTCTTTCAGCGGCATGGTGGTACAGCGGTTAGCCTTGTTCCTTCACAGCCAGAGGATGGCTGGTTTGATTCCTGCTGTGAGTTCTCTCCAGATACTCCGGCTTCTTCCCACCTCCACCTCTAGGTTAGTTGGGATCGGCTCCAGACCCGAACGGATTGCCCAGACAAACTGAAGTAGGAAGAGAACCGATGTACCTCACAGACAAACAGCAGTTAACTTTGTAAAGAGTGTCAGCACAAATACATTGACAGACGTTTGAACATGTTCCTCATCGCTGTGGAAAAGGATGGAATGTTACTTGGTGCTGGCATGAATCCCAGATCATAATCTACAACTTTTTTCTCGAAACAAGTGAACGTTTTGCCAGGAGGTTGATGCAACCGTTAGGGCCAGAGAGGAGTGTGTGTGTGTGTGTGTGTGTGTGTGTGTGTGTGTGTGTTTGTGGGTGGGGGTGTTGGGCAACATCATTTCACAGCTCCATGCTGGGTAAAACAAACTTCTAGAAGGACTGAGTCCAGTTTACTGGGAACCATAGATTCCAGAACATTTGCTCCATCAGGAGGAACTAACTCACCAAAGCTGTTGAGCAGTGATGTGGACAAATACATAGAGAACAAAAACTTCCTCTGGAGGTTTCATTGGCAGTGAAATTGCTCAATGGAAACACCCCCCTCCATAATTGTTTGGGAATATAACTGCTTGATGTCATAAATAATCACAGTGTGAACCATGGAGCCAGAGAAGCTTCTAGAACCTGTTATTATCATTTTGTGTGATGTCATTACAGCAAAAACGAAAGGTTTCGATGTGATGGGGAGTCATTCAAAAACGAAAACATGTGGGTTAAACGTCCAAGGGGGGCCTTGGTCTAATGTCTGTCTGGCAGACATCTGTCTTCCTAAAAGAAGGGTTCGGGGAAACTGTTGTTTGTGTTTTGTGTTGAAGAATTCCAGTAAACGGCTGAGCGACAGTTTCAGTAGTGCAGTGTTATCTTTTTATCTCTCCTTCAATATTCTGCACACTTTACACATCTATCTCTCTCTCTCTATATATATATACATATATATATACACACATATACTGTACATATGTGTGTGTGTATCGGTCTCCTTTATTTTAATGACCTTGGTAGGAGCTCGTTTTGTTATCGAGCTACTGGTGCTTTGACTCCCAGGAAAAACCCAGCTGACGCTCCTGGCTGCTCACCATCTGATGTGTCTGTGTTACTGAAGAGTCTGAGGTCCGTCTCCTCTGTGCTCATCGGAGTTATTTCACACTATTCGTTAGGTACATAAGTCCATATGTGTTCATTCATAGTTTAGATGCCGTCAGTGAGAATCTACAATGAAAATAAAGGAAACACGTTGAATGTGAAGGTGTGTCCAAACCTTTGGCCTGTACTGTGTGTGTGTGTGTGTGTGTGTGTGTGTGAGCAGGTGTAAACAAAAAGTTCCTGACAGAACACAGACTGAACGTGTCATCCAACACAGATCTGCTCAGGTGGAGCACAACAACACTCTCCCTTCTCCTTCAACAGAGAAACCTGAAGAGATGAACTGAAAATCAGGCTTTTCAGGTTGAACATCATTTGACCAAAGTGTAATTATATATTCCACTGTGGAAAATATCCAGGATTGCAACATGATATAGTTGAGCTTTTGATTACAGGCTGTAGAGGCGAGAACCAACTGACCTGAGTCATTCTTTCCACTCAGGTGGTTCCTCTGATTGTTCCTGCCGTTTGAGAACGTTATGTTTCACAAGATCAGCTGCTTTGTCTTTCTGTCAGTGGGATTAAAAAGTACACCAACTATTTTTGATGAAACTCGGGAGGAGTCGAACCCTTTGGTTTCAGACCAAATCTGCACATTTGTGCTCGGAATCTGTTACCGTTCAATAAAGATTTTTAGAACCTACACTCTATGTACAAGGAGAGTAAAACCATAAACTACATACTAAAAGGGAGCAGTCTTTCAAAACACAAACCATACTTTTGCAATCAGGCACATCTTTAACCAATTTCTCACATCACATATCCATTTTTTACCATAAGAGCTGTTGATGCATTTCCATTCTTTACCATAAAGTTTGACCAGTGTATGACCAGTGTTTCTGGCTGCAGTGCTTCTTGAAGCTCAGTGCAAAGTAAAGCAACCATGCTCCATCACTGACAGTTGTCATGGTGACTGAGAGACGCAGCACTCCTGAGTCAGACGAACAGATGATGAAAGATCGCCACCCACTGGCAGAACTAGGAATCAGAACGTGATCGATTTGCTTGGATACTGATTATATAGATACAGATAGAAGGAAAGAAGGAAATGTGACTTTAGTACTTCATGTACTAAATGTGACAACTTTAGTACTTCATTTAGGAAGAGCAGTATCCACCAAAGTACAGGACTACACATGAGTAAAGAGAAAACTGCTTTACGGAAGAGCCTGAAAAGTAAACAAACAGGATGAATGTGTGTGTGTGTGTGTGTGTGTGTGTGTGTGTGTGTGTGTGTGTGTGTGCGAGAGAGAGAGAGAGAGACAAAAGAGGAACAATACTTTAAGTTCTGAAAAAGAAAAAGACTAAACTAAAAGGAACAAAAATGAATAACAAAATCCCAGAATTCCCTAAAAGTTCAAGGCTTCAGTTGGAGAACTGAAAACAGGAAAACAAAATATTGTCTGGAGGTAAAAATAAATGAATATCAGAAAATGTCTCACTGAAAAAAGTCACAGAAGGATAAAGTGGTCTCCTCAGGATAAAGGCTGGTCCCGGTCTCCTCGGGAGACCCCAGCTGTCTTCTAGCATCCGTCCGACAGATGTCAGCTTCGCCCCACACATGTGTCCTCCGGGCTGCGCGGAGGATGCTGTCTGTTTGGACCTGGCTGGGACGAGCTGCTCGGTTGGTTTGGATGTTGAGGAAAAATGGCTACCGGTAGACGGAAGGAGAGGGAGCAGCGAGCACTTTTGGATTAAAGCATCGCCTGTAACATATGGATATACACGCATTGCCCCGCACCGATTTACGTGACGCGCTGCAGTTGACCGTTAACGTTCCGAGCGAACTACTTCCCCGTGGACGCCGCTTGCTGGTGAGTGGACGGCGGCTTGGAGAAAGACCCGGAGCGGCTAGCTAGCTGCTAGCTGCTAGCTGTAGCATGCTGGCGTAAACAGGAATGTGCATTTCGGCACCACAGCAACATTCCACGCTCAGGGTGGCGTGTCACTTTCTGGATATATCTTACATGTAAAATGTCATTGATAATGCACAAACCAGGTTTTTTGTTCGTTTTGAATGAGTTGGGGAGCGCGAACGTCATAGCACCGTTTAGCTTGACAGTTGTGGCTCAGATGCTAACGCGATCAGCTGGCGGCTGCTAGCTAACGGACCTCTTGTTTGGAGGTTAACTTGGCTGGCAGTGTTTGAGCTTTTTTTTCCCCCAACATTGGTAACGACACAGAGGTGATATGACAGATGTGTCACTGAGCACACATGCTGGTAAACAGCAAGTGTAGTCATATTATAATTATGTGACATGTAGTTAACATTGAATTGAAGGTGGCCAAGCCCGTTGGTCACGTCCGGTCCCTGGTTCCTGTCCTGAATCAGGGCTCCTGAGGCTGCTGTCGACGTGTCTGTCACCTGCGGCCGGTGCATTGTTCTTCAGGATGCGGTTGACTGACTGCGGCTCAGGAATAATCCAGGCTGCTACTGGATGTGGACTGTGCTGCTTTACATTATTAATCACATACCGATGAGAACATGCTAGTGAAGTGTGTCAGAGGGAGTTGTTTGTAGCTTCCACTGCAGCAGAGTTCAATTCTATCAATATATATAATATCAATAATAATAATAACATACTACCACCATCTCCCAAAGTAAAACAAGTCTGCTGTATTGTCAATTCGGGTGACATGTACAGGATATACACAGATTCAGAATATCATACCTTGGTGTACACACAAACACAAATGATAATCAAACTAGTATACATATTTTGCATGTGTACATAGAAGTACATCCAAAAACAGGCTACCATGGAAAAGTTTCGTTTTTTCCAGTAATTTAATTCAGACAGTGAAATGTACACATATTTTAAATTCATTCAAACCTGAATTGACATTTTCAAACCTTTTTTTGATAAAATGGCTTACAGATAGGTTGATCATCTCCAGTTCACATTGGAGAAATTCACATGACATACATAGAGATCATGAAAATCAAAAGTCCAGAATCTATCTCCTGTAAGATTTATGGGGTTTAAACTGCATAATTAGTGATTTACTTAAACCTGGCTGAAAATATTATAATATGTTGAGATACACTGTAGGCTTGATTTTCATTATTTTTTAAAAATATTTATTTTTAGATTAAAAGATAAATAAGAAAAACTACTATTCACCTATATATCTTTTTTATTTTTTTACACCTACATATTGTTACGATCACATGCTTCACTTTTTTTACTGCTTAAACTTTGCAGTTGTGACACTACATATTTACGCACTGTGGGAAAATATAGGATTGTCTTATTTTATTTTATGTCAAATAATCCCTGCATCCTACTGTTTGCGGGGTAAGGTTACTAAATGCTGGAGCTGAGCTCTGACAGGTTCCAGTCAGTCACAGGGGTTGTCTGTCACATTTTGACAGACAACCATTCACTTCCACAAGCAGTCTGATTAACTTCACAGCGTGTGTTTGGTCTGAGCTTGGTGAGAGATGGTGCAAACCACTGGAGAAAATAGTGGTCACTGAGACCTGAGGGGTAAAAATACACTGCTATCATGATGCTGTGTTTGGTGTTTGTAGTTTTAATAGACACTAAAATGGTGGTCGCATCTCATAATAAAAAAGACATTTAACACATTTAATATATCATGATTTAATGAGATGCTGTTGTATCAGTCTGTCTTGCTTTTCTGATTTTGTGCATCTGAATGTCAAGTGTCTTAACTTGAATGATGACCACATGAAAACAAATATTATACTTTGACTAACAACATAAAAGCATCAACATCACCACTTTGCAACGGAGAAATGCGGATGCGTTGATTGAAAAGGGCAAAATGACAGGTGGCTGCCAGTCGGTTGTCGATAAACGTGTGTAGCAGTGGTTTCCTCATTCACAGTCCTCAGTAATGTTGCGTTACGGAATGAGCATGAACATGCTGCCAGTGGTTTGTGGACAGGATTATAATGTGGAGGTGAGGCTCAGAGAAGCAGCAGCCACATGTTCCAGCCATGAATGTAGTTGGGCTGAGTATATAATCAGTGAGCCTCCTGATCTAATATGAACAACTGATTGGTGAAAGTGCTTGTTGTTGGAACTGTGATTACCTTCTGTCATATATACCTAGTAGAGCCTAAATCGGTGTGGGCTCAATGCTCTCTAATCCAATAAATCCACAACACACCGCTGAACTAATTACTGTTGTGCTGGCGATTTCACCAAATAACTAGTTCATTTCTCATTCGTATCACTCAGTGAGCCAACACACAGACTGTGTGAGCATTGAACAGGACACGAACCCTAGGTGTGTGTGCACACATGTCGTCTAGAGAGGAAGCATCTCTGTTTCCTGTGGACACACTTCCTGAAATCAAAGTCCTGATAAGTGCACATTTCTGTCAGCTTGGTTTCATTTATTGCCATTTATGGCCATGAGACGTTCAGAGCACTTTATTTCTTCTTGTCTAGTTGTAGTTGTAGTGACTTTCCTCACCCCAACCTCAGTTACATTCAGTTTTTTCCCTTTTCTTTCCCACCACAGAAACTGACTGATTAGTTCCCATTTTGCTACAGCACACACACACACACACACACACACACACACACACACACACACACACGTTTGTCATTAGTGCGCCCTCTGGTTTTCCTTCTTTCTGCTTTTTTTTCCCATCCTGCTGATGTCACCGCTTCATTGTGATTTATTGTGAAATACATCAAGAACTCAGCTGTGGTTCCCTTAATTCTATCTTATTTATTACCTCTGCCAATGTTCATTGCTGTTTGTTGGCGACTGCACATGCAAATGACTGATCAGATTCTCTCCCCGGCTTTACACAGGAAGCGTCTGAGTCCCGCAACGGCTCCGACATTATTCCCCACGCTTGGTTGTGGTGGAGCCGCGTCGATGTCGACAGAGCAGGTCGCTCAGACTGGAAGTTACAGTGAATGCGGTTGATTGTCAAAGTAAGACCTTGGCATGTTTTACGTGTTGATACGTCGATGTGCTGATGAAGACCATCGGACATGAAAACAGGACTCTTTCTGTGCACACAGTGTGATTCTCACACCACGTCGTGGTCTCGCGGTACTTGTCAGGGGTTCACACGTCGCTTCTGAAACGCCCCCGGTGGGAATTGGGAGCGTGGAACAGCTTCGGTTCAGAACAAAACATCTCCTCATGACACGTCTTATCCACCTTGTTCAGTCTCACCAGCTGTTCCTTGCTTACTTATGAAAAGTGCTGGGTAAACGCAGAGATTGTAGTATGTTGGTTCAAATAGCACACAGATAGTTTTAGATTTAGTGCTTGTGTGTGTGTGTGTGTTAATTTCTCACCACCAAAAACAAGCCCCGACTGTCCCGTTTGACACAAACATGAAACACCAAGTCCCTGTTGGTTTGCTGTTGTCTGAAATGTTGAGCTACAATCAGTGACTTACACTAACCAAAGATCACCGTCAGGTTTTATCTCTGTGAGGTGGAAAGATTGTGTTCACTTTGTTATGAGGCGCCTGTTATTGATTGGTTGGATTGCTCCGTTCACATCCTGCAGTGCAAGACCGATGCTAATTTCTCTCCCAATTCACCCGGCGAGCTTTCTCAGACCATGTAAAATGGATCACAAAGACAGACTAAGCCTCTGCTGCGCGTGTGTGTCCTTGTTGGTTGAAGTTTCCCAGTTGTTGTCTGTGTTGAGAAGAAGAGGCAGCGTGCAGTCACAAACCAGGAGAGGATAAATCTTAATTAGCCACCAGGGGAGTGGTCTGCACCTCATGAGAGCCAGCTGAGCTCCAACCACAATACACACGGATACTGACGCTCACATGTCCTGGGATACATTCACGCTGGCATACTTTGGAGTACTGTAATTACCTGACTATATGCATTTAATTTTCAACGGTTCTTGAATGCTGCACTAGGGTTCTCTACCTGGTCTGAAGAAGGACTTCACAGCCAAGTTGCTGTCATTACGGTAATGATTTGCCCGCTTCCAGCAACTGGGTGAATGGGATTACCGTAATGACAGCAACTTGGCTGTTGTCAACATCCAGAAACCTCTAGCTCTTTCTTTACAGCCAGTAGATGGAACCTCTCAACTGTCAGGAACCGTTGGGCGCTTACTGATAAATAGTCGCGTGATTCTGGTCCTCCAAAGTATGCTAGTGTGTACGTGTCGCTGGCGACACCCTCAGTTTAGACCCGACCGATACCAGGAACATCTGTGATCCGTGGTCACTATATGCAGAATAGCAAGAATAAGAACTCCAAATGTTTTGTTGAATATCAGAAATTCCCAAATGTGGGAAAGTACTTCCCCATAATTTTGGACATTTCGTCACGTATATGTCACAACTTAGGATGGAAAGATGATTTATCGAGCAGCACTAGTGTTCATACTGATTATGAAGCTTATCATCAAGGATGTTAAGAATTCATTTGTGTTTTTTTTTCCAGCATTGGCCAAAGAACCCTTCACCCTTCAGAGAGACGTGTATAACATCGTGAACTTTACACTGGCGCTGACCAGTTATATGCTTTTGGTAATATTTTACATGAATCAGTGCACAGAATATTGGCAGCTGAACATATTGCAGCACCCAAAATGATTATTCCAATAACTCAGCACCTCTGTAACCTGTTCATTGGGTCACATTAGTGTCCAGGTAGACATCATAAATTGACCAGTGAGTGTTCTCATATTTAATGATCTGACACATTCTTGGTTTATGTTTGTCATTGTGGGTCAAATGAATACGATTGTATTTCAACTTATTTTTGCTAAAACTGTGATGTTAATCAGGTGTGAAATCACCTTCATCTTAAATCACGTCCTAACTCATATAACTGAGAAAACACCTTTTCATACAACAGGTTCCTCTGGCTCACTTCTGCTCCAAGGTCGTTCTCTTTCCAGTGCAAATGGCCGCTGGTGGTATGTCAAGAGAGAGAGAGAGGGAGAGATTGTATTTCAGGTATTCATTGAGTGAGGTGGATGATCTTCTCCTTCCTGCTGGCCTCATTTCGATATGAACTAGTGACCCAGCTGGAAACTGCTCCAGGAAGCAGAACAACTCTTTTCCTAGAGGTCGTAAGCTGCCAGGTAAAGGCTTTTGCTTGAAACTGATGCCGACCCTACGTGGAGACTCGACACCGTCCTGAGCATTTATACTTCTGCGTTGAATGACACTGCTGTGTTTTTTTTTTGTTATGGATGATTTCTTTATTTACTTCAAGGGGTAGCGACAGAAAGTGAGCGGATCTTGTTACCGCAGTAACTCTGACAAGAGTTACCGTCATTGCTCCAGAGTAGGGCTGGGTGATATATTTAGGCTGAACAGTGAATATACGATGTACCTGTATATCTCTATTTTTCAAATAACAGGCATTCCCTGTTGTTTACTTTTGTATGATCACATGGAGCGTTTGTTACTACCTCTGCTGCTGCTCGCCAACCTTGTATTGATATTGACAGTGAGGAGCTGCATGCATGGCACAGTATTCCCAGAGTCCAACCCCGCATTCCCCCCTCCTTCTTGTCCAAATGGTACATCCCTCTGGATGTGTCCGGGTGCTGACCAATGCCCTCCACCCTCCTCTCCTCCCTCCAAAGCCCCGTACGCTCCACCGGTGTCAGGGGGGGATCAGCTGTGCCAGTCCCGACAGGCCACACGCACACACAGCACTCGGGCTGGCAAACAAAGCCATTGGTGCTCCCGGTGAAGACCAGCCTCCACACTCAGCCTCTCCCCTTCTCGTGCTGTCGTGAGAGCGGAAGACATGACACCATTGTCGTTGCGTTTTCTTATCAGGGCGACATCAGGGATATTTTTCTCTCTTTTGCTGCTGAAGAGTTGAGATGTTGGCTGGGCGCAGAGAGAACAGCAGGTAGGAGAAATGTCTCCATGGCGACTGTGGGTGTGTTGACTGTACTAATGAACCATAGGTTGGTGAATTTGGCGTTGTAGTTGATGTAAAAGGACATAAATATTTAACATTCACGCAGCCAGACTCCAACATGCTGTGTGCACAACGCAATAATGAGCTCCTGTCACAGTCGTCGCCATCCGGCAGTGAGGGAGCAGCCGCAAAAACACCGTTCACGCTGCAGCCGTATTACACCTGTTAATAAGGAAACCGAGCCGTCCACATTTGTAATGTTACATTACCACCGTGTGAAATACGAAACCAAATTGTCTCTCGGGTGTTTTTCTCGGCAGTGGCACAGACTTTTGTTTCCACAGTTCCTGAGAGAATCAGCCTGGAATATTAATGGTTGATGAGAGAGGCCAGAGAAGTCTGATGGAGCAAGTGGGATTGTGGTGATGTTGTTTGTTTGGTTTGAGGGAGGAAAAATGGAGGATGGAACATTCTGCTGCTCTGTAAACATTCAGAACTAATCAATGTCACATCAAATATACAGGCAACCAAATGCCATGGATACGATTATGAAAAACCGTGTTGGAAAAATGTGGGAAGACTACATGTTCTGTTTAACTTTGTCTTACGAGGTGATGGGCTGAGGGGTTTTATCATTTGTCTCATAGAAATAAATCAATGTCTTGCCCTTTTAATTTAAAAATCAGCCTGAACTCAACATCGACCAATCACAGTGATGAATGTTCAGTCCAAACACCTCCAGCCACAGACAGGATGTTCAATTAGCCGGTGGTGGCGGCCTGTAAACACGACCCCGGGCGTCCTGTACTGAAGTTGTCCTGTCTTAGATGCTCACTCCAGTCGTGTCCCGACCTGTTCGGTATGAGATCTGTCCTGTCTGCTCTTGTTGCAGAAACATACAGCGCTTGAACACATTCTTTTCTTTTATATTGGATGTCGTTATCACCTCCGCCAAGAAGGTTGTGTTTTTGCCAGCGTTTGTTTGTTTGGTGGTGTTCTGGAACCATCTGTAGCCAGGAATCTGTTGAAGGGTTCTTCATCATTGTCTGAAATTTTCAGCATCTCTTTCTAGAACTCCACAATAGCAGCAGTGGACTGTCTATGTGGACCAGTGGTTAGTGGGTCGGTCTGTTAACCCAAAAGTTGGGGGTTGGAGTCCACCCAGGGACCGGGGTTTTTTTTTTTTGTTTGTTTTACTATTGATATGAAAAAAAATGAAGAAAAACAGAGAAAACAGAGCTCAGAGGTCATGATTTGTGTAACAAAGTTTACATTTTTGAAATATCTATTTGACTATTAGTGACAAAGTCATGTTTGGATGATCAATGAATTTACTGGAGGAGATCAAATGGATGTAGGACAACAATACTGGATGGAAATCAGCTGATTGGAGAAGGTCTGAGCTCTCCCAGTGCTTCTCTAGTTCTCTTATATATAATCACAGGATGAATGTTGGGAATACTCACCATTCCTCAGATGGAATTGCACCAGCGTTATATTATCACAGTATTTGTACTGAGTTGGTTTGCGACATTCCTGTAAGAAATAGTCTGTGGTCGTTCTTGAAATTTGCATCTTGTCTTCTACGTTATAGTTTTACATAACTGCTGTCAGCTCAGATCTTCTCCTTTCAGAGCTCCCCAGCTTCCACCTTCCCCCGTAAACTGTTAGATGGGAGACATTTCTGTGATTACATCACTTCAGAGGAACAAGCACCACCACATAGGCCTTTGAAGAGATGGGCTTTTCCAGGACATTTCATCTTCCAGGGGTTGGCGCTAACGCTTTGAGACGTTCAGTAAAGTTGGCTCTTGCTCAAAGAGAATGCTTTGAAAAGGACCAGAGTAGAAAGTGAACACGTTCCAGTGATACCGCTGGCTCATTCCTCAGTGTGATCTGAAGCTTTGTCACTTTGAAATAAATCTTAGATGCACTTACTGCACCCTAGTACGTCTGGAATGAATCATTAGCTTCTTGTCCGTTTCCTTTTGTCCTGTAATCACATGACAAGGAACCTTCCCTTGTGTGTCACTGCCACCTGAGATCGATGGGGGTTGCTGTCAGCTGTCTGCTGGCACAGGTCAACCAGCGGACATTCCCATTCCCATCAGGTCAGCAACATGAGTAACGGAACAGCAACATCAATGCTACAAAGCTGCTGATGTCCAAGCTATTTCTGAGTGTGTTAGTCGCGCGCGCGACTCTTCTCTCATAACGTACATATCAACAGATAAGAACACTTCATGTCAGTAAAAGGCCTTCTGTGGCTAAAGGTGTGTGTTTGTCCAGGTCGGGACAATCTGGATTTAAACATGAATCACAGCAATTTACAGGAAATCACATCAGCGTAACAACATTATCCAGATTCCCAATTACGTAAAACATCATTTCGCAAAATCTAATTCTCCAAGGAGACGAGGAAGAGAGGAACGACATTCAGCTGCGAGTGGAAGATGCTCAGGATAGTTTTGAAAATCTGAAACATTTCAAAAGTCACTGTTTATTTGTTTTTCTTTTGTCACCACACAATTGGTTAGTTGACGGTCATCTAGCAAAGTTTTCATTCAAACACCAAGCCCATGGATTTCAGTCCTTTATGTCTAATTCCAGCGTAATAGACAATTTGACACATTTTGGACCCTGTGCAGGACGACTCCCAAACTCTCCTAATGCTGCGTGGAGCATTTAAACCTTCCTACAATTCTAATAAACTGCTGCTCAAACAAATTTCTTAGACGTGTCAGTGTCTCTTAGTGCCGACTTCATGTACGAGAGAAAGGGCGTTGACAAGTACAACTTGAAGAGATGCATCCTGGGTCTTCATTCTGCGGTTTGGTGGCGTGCTCTCTGCTTACCAAGTAGGTGGAGTGACTTGTAATCCTGCGTTTGTCTGCGGATCCTTTTGTTGATTTGCAGCTCTGCCTTCTGGTGACTCTTATGACATGTGTTTGCCCCGGTTTGCCGTCGCCCCTGCTGTGCTCTGATTCTCCCAGCACTCGGATCTGCCTCAGTGAGGCTGGTACAGTCAGTGCCTCCTCACAGTCGGCATTGTTCAAAGACAACTGGCTTTGAGCCCAGTCACGCCGACATTAATGAGCTAAAGATAGCTGCTTTATTACGTCTGAGATAGTATTTTGAAGGGTGGACCTTTTAAGCTTTTATTGCTCTTGATAACGCTGTTTGTTGACGTCTGCGTCGCAAGCAAGAGGTTGTAAACATTGTTTCTATAAATAAAACTTCTCCGTTATTTCGATGTTTAAGAGCTTTTATTGAGTGAAAGTCGGATCAGGGAATGTTCTTTTACTTAAACAGAAAACAGAAAAACATCCGTCGGCCTGGCGCGCCGTAGCTACTGGTCAAATGTGATTGTTGTAGATGGTCGTTAATGTCTGTCAGCTCGCACGATGTGTCATTTCAAATACTGTTTGCGTTTGGTGTTTGTCACAGACCGCCAATGTCCAAAAATGATCAGTGTTTGTGAAACTTTAATTGTGCCGTCAGACTTTGAATTCAATTTTATGAAAATATTCGGTGTAATGGCACAGACCAGCTTCCATAATCATTCAGTGTTTCCACTTTCTGCTTAGTTTGACGTCTTGTCTGAACCTCTCGTGAGCTTTAAAGAATCATCACGAGAACAAGAGGAATGAGTCAGGAGGAACCTGGTCCAGCTGCTTCTGCTTTCCCGATTTCATCAACATTTTCTCCTTTCAACAGGCTGATGCTACATCTTCGACAGCCTGAGCTCCAGTCGATCAGAAGAGTCACAGTTGTCTATCACGGCCTCAGAACAGTCAAATGTTGTTTAGATTTGAGGCTGAATACCAGAATATCAGCATCTATTATTCCGATCTTTTAGAGAACACATCACGGGTGGATGTGTCTGACGTGGGCGACGTCTTCAGACACAAACAATATTTCCTGTCAAACTGCAAAGTCTTCATTTCTTGGATCCTGTCTAAAGCTCCGAGTCATCTCGAGCAGATCAGCTGAATACATACTCACACTGACAAGTGAACACAGTTCACATTGTACTTCATAAAAAGACGTCACGTTCCTTCCTCTGGTCCGAGGAGGAAGCAGCAGTGTTTTAACACTCAACAGACACAAGCGGTTGTTTTTGGTTTGAAAAAACGTTTGGGCTCATTTCTCCTCCACTGTGACTTACTTTCATTACCTGTTTTGGAAAATTACAGTTTCACTTGCGGTCCGAATTTACATCCTTTATACCTCAATACCTCAAGTACACCTTTTTGACTTTTATTTATGTTGCCTAATGAAAGATTACATCACACATGATTCATTTCAGGACACTCTTTCCTGCCCTCTAGCGATGTTGTAATTCCAATCTTTTTTTAAAATCTAATTCAAGAATCCATGTCAAAAACCGACTTTAAGACGTTGCGTCTTAGAGGTTGACGGTGTTGCTGGTGGTGTGTTGTTCTCCAATTCTTCTGTTTTCTGTGGTAGTGAACTATTGGTGTGTTTTAAGTGCAAATCCTGGCTGGTGAAGGTGTCAGAGATTCAACGAGGAGGAGAACCTCTTAATGTGGTGATGATGCTCAGATGGAGGTGGATGTGAATAATGAAAAAAGATGAATGTTTGCAGGTGTTAATCAGCTCAGGTGTGGTCCGAAGAGTCTGTATTGTTGTTTAAATATACCCACACAAACTAAAGAGTGGTACAAGAGCTGGGCTGAGCCAGTGAAAGCTTCGATTCAGTCCAAACTCTCAAGGGAGGAGAACTTGTTTTTATTTGCGACTGTGCCCCTCAGCAAGCTGCCACCTGTTTCGCTGCTGCTGGAAAAAAATGAGGATTGTGTTTTAGGTTGATGAGCAACTTCACTGCACCGTTTCACAATGTTGATGAACCTTTTGGGTTTTTTTATCTGTGTCAGACGTCTCCTAGCGACCATCCATAAGATCTCTACAATCACATGTGTGCGGAAAACAGCTAAATGTACATTGTGATGTCAACTGTGACTATGTTAAGAAATAAAACTAAGCCAAACATTTCTGATTGAGATAAAAAAAACTAAGAAAACTACTTCTAAGGAATTACAGAGGATGCTTCAGATTGCATATTACAAAAAACACAAACCCAAGAGAGAATAGGACTAAAAGGTATAAGAATAGACTATATTATTATCACCTTTATCTGTAGTATTTGATCGTATTTTATATATTTTTTAAACAATCAACTAAAAATCACAGCTCTTAACGACCTACTCTGTACAGGTAGCGTTGTTTCTGTCCACACCATGCCTTGTTTCAGATGTTCTGGTATGTCGTCTTGTACAGGAAGTGGACGTCTCCTACGTGTCAGTTCTCCATTAGACACCAACCTCTCTCTCTCTCTCTCTCTCTCTCCCGTCCAGGGCTGCCTTTGCCCTGACCAAGCCGCTGAAGATGAACATGGTGAAGAGGATCATGGGGCGGCCGCGGCAGGAGGAGTGCAGCCCCCAGGACAACGCACTGGGCCTGATGCACCTGCGGCGCCTCTTCTCTGAACTGTGCCACCCTCCTCGCCACATGACCCAGAAGGAGCAGGAGGAGAAGCTCTACATGATGCTGCCGGTGTTCAACAGGGTAAGTGAGGAGGAGGAGGGAACTGGTGGGTAAACTGGAATCTGAAGGGAGGGGAGATGTGAGGGTGTGTTTGTACATGCACTGCCCACGATACGTCCACAGCATCGTCTTTTACATGTCTGTGTGTGATAAAGGACAAGAGGTTAGTGGAGAGGGCCCAGTCCGGGGCCAGTCAACATTTGTAAGCTGAAACTGTCACCTGGCTGAGATAACTGCCACGTTAGGAGCCAGTGTAGGGATGGCACAATGGGAGAGTTTCAGGTGTGATTATTGTCACGATTGTCATGATTGTTTATAATCTGGAAGGAAACGAGGACAAATAATAGAACTTTTTAAACATTTCCTATTTTTTATGTCAAACATTGCTCAGGCTCTGCAAACACTGAACACACTTGTTTTTGAACAAAACATGAATAATTTAAGACTGAAATATTGTTCATGTGAATCAGAGGGATGCTGCAGCTCTGGCCCCCCTCCCTCTGTGATGATTAATCTCCCTCCGATATGATCATCGTGACTTACATAATCGCGATTCATGGATAAATATGATAATCTCAGCATACTAATGTGAAGAATCCAACCAAAAGGAGCCATTGTTCTTTTGTGCGCTTCGTAATCGCACTAGTTCCAACGTAGATCGTAGATGTACGTGAGAGAACATTTTAGAACCCATTGAGCCGTAATTAGAAATGATGAGTCACGGCTGCTCGTTGACAGCCAGAGTTAAGTGTCTCTGGATGTTCGTCCATCTGTGTTTGTTGTGCTCCCACTTGTCCTTCGTCACACTGTAGAGCCTCTCGGAGAGGGTCGAAGCTAATTACCCAACACGGACTGAGTCACCCTCTGCTGGTATCATTCATGTAGAAGAAGTAACTCCAGTGCAGCTGCCAGCTCATTCCACGTCAGATGAATCCATGATGAGTCGTGCCTGAATGAGGTGCAGTTTGTCTTTGACCTGCTCCCTCTCAGAGGCCGTCAGCGTCTTATGTGGACCTACCAGCAAACCTTGTTACCTCCACCAAGGAGGTTGGGTTTTTGCCGGCTCCATTCTCTGTAGGTTCTCTGTAGGATCCAGGAAATAGACGTTCAACCACTGTGAGACGACGAATGGAGATAAAGACAGGAACTGACACCAGACTGGAGCTGACTCACATTCACACCCACTACCAATCTACAGTAGCCAATTAACCTCAGCATGCTGTGGGAGGAAGCTGGAGTACCCGGAGAGAACCCACGCAGACACAGGGGAGAACAGGCAAACTCCAACAAACCATAGTAAAAACCGAGTAACAAACCATTCAGTTACGCTAGCGTCCAAACATGACGAGGTAGTTAGCAGAGGGTCCAGAACAGCGTCCGACCGGACTCTGCTGGGGTTGTTGCCCAGACCGTCCTTCATACGTAGTAAGCAGTCTGCTTGTGTCTACTTCATGTTTTTTTTATCTTTGTCTTTGCATGTTAACTCCTCCTCAAACTCTTCTCTGTATTTTGTCGATCTCCGTGCTCCAGGTGTTTGGGAACGCTCCACCCAGCACCATGACAGAGAAGTTCTCCGACCTGCTGCAGTTCACCACCCAGGTCTCACGGCTCATGGTCACAGAGATCCGACGAAGAGCGTCGAACAAATCCACAGGTGTGTTTGTCTCCCTCAAGCCTTTTTCAAAATGAATAAATAGTAATCATAATAATAATTATAACAATAATAATCTAATAGATCTGTGAGTAAATGAATGAAATCAGTTAAGAAATCATGGATTACTCCTGTGAACGGTACATACACAATGTACCGTTCCAGTTAAAGACGTACTCCCAGTCCGAGCTGAAAACGACCCGTATGTTTTGGGCCACTCATCTGAAGCAGCGTGACTTTGATCAGACATGAAAGGTCGGTCGGAGCAGAGACGGACGTCTGCTGGCAGCTCTGACAGACTCACTCTGGCTTCCACACATGGAGGATGTTAAAGCACAGGCACACACACACACACACACACACACACTCACTGTTCTGGAAGTCTCCTCTGTCTCTTCTGTCTTCTCTTCTGAGGTTTTCCTGCCTTTATCTTCTGCCTCCATCTGTTTCATCGTGTTATTTTCAAGCAGACAACTACTTTGATTTTTATTTTTTTTAAACACCACAGACGATCCGCCCACCTCCAGCTGGTCATCAGCCTTCTGCAGACGGAGTCAGTAATTAACTCCGTTCTGGGTTTATTGTCAGAGACTTGCAGCTGATGCTATAGTTATGGTTCAGTGCTAATGAAGACAACCGGCCCACACTTGTTGACCTTTATTGGCTCTGTAGTCAGCTGACATGAGACACTGTACTGTGCAGAAGTTTTGGAATGCTGTAAACTAATTCTTAATTAAGTATAAATGTGTATAATTTATTCATCAGTGAATAAAATACAAAATGAATGAACAGAAGAGAACTGTAAATCAAATCAATACTGGGTGTGACCACCGTCTGGCTTTTGTTATTCCCAACACACATAAATACACTAATAATTAATAATAATGAATGAAATAAATCATTTTATATAAATAAAGTGAAATTATAATTAGTTATCATATATTATGATCATTATGATATATTAAGTTCTAATCTTCTTCTTCTTCTTCTTTCGGCTTTGTCCCTCTTCAGGGGTTGCCACAGCAAATCATTGATTTCCATCTTTCCCTGTTCTCTGTATCCTCTACTCTGACTCCAACTACCTCCATGTCCTCCCTCACTGCATCTATAAACCTTCCTCTCTGTCTCCTACCTCCAACTCCATCTCTAACATTCTCCTACCAATGTGTCCACTGTCCCTCCTCTGCACATGTCCAAACCATCTCAATCTAGCCTCTCTAGCTTTTTCTCCTAACCTTCCTGTCTGTGTTGTCCCTCTGATGACCTCATTCCTAATCCTGTCCATCCTGGTCACTCCTAAAGAGAATCTCAGCATCTTTAACTCTGCCACCTCCAGCTCTGCCTCCTGTCTTCTGCCTATCCCTAGTGTCTCTAAACCATACATCATAGCTGGTCTAACCACAGTCCTGTAAACCTTTCCCTTCACCTTAGCTGAAACTCTTCTATCACAAATCACTCCTGACACTTTTCTCCAGCTGTTCCACCCTGCCTGCACCCTATTCTTCACTTCTCTTCCACAGTCTCCACTACTCTGCACTGTTGATCCTAAGTACTTAAACTCCTGCACCTTCACCACCTCTGCTCCCTGTAACCTCACTTTTCCACTGGTCTCCCTTTCATTTATGCACATATACTCTGTCTTGCTACGACTGACCTTCATTCCTCTTCTCTCTAGAGCAAACCTCCACCTTTCTAGGTTCTCTTCCAACTATCTAT
>CAAKHB010005246.1:0-15127 GCA_901007665.1 Aeoliscus strigatus
TGTGTGTGTGTGTGTGTGTGTGTGTGTGTGTGTGTGTGTGTGTGTGTGTGTGTGTGTGTGTGTGTGTGTGTGTGTGTGTGTGTGTGTGTGCGCGTGTCTCTGTGTGTGTCACTGTGTGTGTGCTAGATTGCAGGATACGGCATGTGTATCTCTGACTGCTTGTTCCCCGACAGGACTTGCTTCCAGAGTCGCGTATTTAGAAGGTACAGTGCTGGAGCTCTGCCCTAGTTTACACTTGAATGCTCCGATACATTCTGTTCGCCTCTGAGATTCATGCATGTAGTCGCTTATGGCGGTGCTGATCAGGCTGAGAGAAATGAGAGCTCGTTCCTCAGACACACTGGACTTTTCACAGAGCATCAGGCTTCATTATCAGAGTGAGAAGATAACTTGGTCATTTTTGGGCCTGATGTTATCATGTGCTTTGTTTGTTTTTTTTCCTGTCATTTAAACTGTTGTTTCTCCATATCTGACAGGGCAATTATATCATTGTGATTTGAGTATCCACTTTATCCAGTGAAACAAGTTAGCACAGCTCCTAAGTATTGAGTTCTATTTGTGAGAGTGCACTCGCGTCTCACAGTCTGAGTGTTTTTCATTGTCTCAGCCTTGCTTTACTCAGGCAAACATAAACAGGACAGTTGCTGAATGGCGCGTGTTTGTCTAATTTTAAAGCAGGAACAACAGCTAAAAACAGAGAGAGCAAGAGAGAGAAAAAAAAAGAAAACCCCATTTTCACAGTTGTAGGACCGATCCAGTTTTGGGTTGTTTTGACCTTTTTTAGAAAGCGAGTATTCGGCACTCATCCATTCAAGAGTCGCCATTACAACAGTCGCTGCCACTCCTACGTAAGCCTCCTCCGCTTTAGTCTACACGGCCCCGTCCCAGGGAATATACTCACTATCAGTGTTTTGCCAATATATTTATGGGTCAAAAGGCTGTGTCATCACTAAGTGGCTGTGTGTGTGTGTGTGTATGGACGGGAAGGGGGTGCTAGGTTGAAATATTTATGGTGGAGGGAGCTGAGCAGTGCATGCTGTGTGTTGCAGTATGGGTGGATGGATGAACAAATGATGGAGGGATGAACGGCTGGCTGGATGGAAGGTAGGAAGGACGGAAGATATGTTCTTTAAGGATTCATTATTTATGGTGCCGCACTCTGCCATGGAAGCTCTAACCCCCACATCAACTGGCCTCTTTTCTCACTAAGATGCCAGTGGACTGGAGGATGCTCCTGCTAAGTCTACCTGTCAGCTCGTCCCCAGACATGTTTCCACTGCAGCTGTACATTAGCAACTCCGCTCACACTCAAATGAATGAGCACCCCCCCCCGATGTATAACATCTTCACCGGATTTATGTTCACGCTGAATGCTGTAGTTGAAAATCACAGACCTCAGCGCTGCTCACAATGTTACCCATGCTTACACAGCTTACACACACATTTTGTTTGTGTGTTTGTTTTTTTTTTCTTCTCACCTGTTTGTCATTCATATTCTGTCTGTTGTCTCAGGGACACAATGGTACAATGGTACACACAATCAATGGGAGTGGCGACCCTCAGACCTGTTGATGTTGTTTGTGGCAGCCGTGCAGCGAATACTTAAAAGGCCATGTGGGACTCCCGGCGAAAATGGGGCGCTTGACATGCCATTTGTAAAAAATAGCTGGAAAATGTGAAGGAGAGCTGGCGATGCTGTTGAATAGAGACACTGGCATGAATATGTATTGTATGCTAATTCTGAGGCTGTTGACTCAAGCTGTTGATGAAAGCAGAGGACACATTCTCCCACCGCCACTCTCAGGAGGAAGTGCTATTGACAAAAGCATTGTACATGCAGACACATCTCTGACCACGGGGGCAATGTGGTGACAGGTGGCAGATATCGGTGACAACAGCCAAGGTGACACCACATGATGGTCTCTGTGGACCTGCCGGCAGGGAGCGTAGAGCCGTCGTCTGCTCGTTTTACGGCCGCCTTGACCTTTAGTGATTCGACACAATGGGGTTATATTAGAGGGTCTTAAAGCCCTTGACTCCAATTAGCTTCATTTAACTCGTTTCAGAGCCCCCCACCCGGCCTTTCTAAACCGTTCAGATCCACCAGTCGATATATGTTCATCTGTCTATGGAAATCTTTTAAAATTTGCACGAAGGAAACGCCCACTTAGGCTTGCAAGAGATGTGAAATTACAAAGGCTTCAATCATGGCTGATATGCAAATATAACGCGATGATGTCACAAATGGTGATGTGAAAGAACTGAACATATCTTAAAGGAGGGGTTAGTCAACGGCATTGTCAAAAAACAATAAATAAAACGATGCATGCTACAAACCAAATGTCATGTTATACATTCTGTGGTGTAAGATCCTTTCTTTGATCATAGTGGTAGAGACAATTTTCACGTATATCACAGGTGGAAAAGATGGAACTATTCCCAGTTCATTTATTTCGTCAAAATCTTCTGTTGTACGTGGAAAGTTTCCTTACACTGAGTCGTGTTCTCAGGGTCCTGTTCATTTGTATGTAAGAGCTGCTTTTAGCAGCTCCTGCAATGAAGTGGCAGCGGGATCAGTGTGTAAATCTGGGTGCTCCTCGCAGCTTTTATGGCAGCGTGGCAGAGGGGTTCTTTGACAAACTCACCATTTGAGTGTGGAGAGGAACGAAGTGTCTGTGGCTGTGAAGCGGTCTGCAATGTTTGTGGCAGCATGTGTGAATTTTGTTGTTCTGTGTTTGTGTGTTTTCCATTTTAAACTGTGTGTGTGTGTGTGTGTGTGTGTGTGTGTCTGCAATCAGATTTCAATCTGTTCCCTGTATATGGCTGAGGTGGCAGAGGTTCCCAATGGGAAAGTGTAATTATCGCCTGCTGGCCACAGAGTAGGGCTTCAGTGCTCCATCTATCTCAGGAGATGGCGAGTCGGGGTCCTGACTCACCTGAAAAACCAGACAGAAGAGATGTCACTACGACCTTCCATAGCACTAAATATTATGTCGAGTCCTCACTTCACCCCCCTCTAATCAGCTTTTAGATCCTGGGGTTATCTTTGGCCTTTTGCACAGTCTTGTTACAGTTGTGAATAATTTATGACAGTATTAACTGCAGTTGCTAAGAGCAGTGATGGGGCGATTTTGGCAGAGAGACAAAATCTGGCTTTAGTTCATAGCCATTTTCACCAACAGTTGTTTTATCTGATCAGGACAATCTCATTACCATAGTAATTATCTTTATAATTATTTCATTGACATGGAGATTTGTAGATTCATCAAACTGTTCTATTCTGGACTATGCTGTCTGTTCTGAGCTCAAACTGATATGTGTGTGTGTGGTCATATGTGTACATTAATAAGGCAAAGCAAACAGGAGCAGCTGGCTCCCTTAGGTTTAAGGCAAACGATCGATGGGAGCACTCAGATAACAGCATCTAAGTGGCCCATTTATGTTACAGATTAAATGAATACAGGATGCAGTGGAAGGGCCCATCAACCTGTAGCAACAAAAACATGGTTGTGTTGATTTTATTCTTTTTTTTTTGACATCACAATCATATTGAACCAGACTGTTTGGTGTGTGTGAGGCACAAAAGAGATTATATGGATAAAAAAAGGGACCAAACATGCTAGATTATGACAAAAAATGTTCAGCAGAATCAAGGACGCTAACATATTTTACCTCATGAATCTGCAAATTAGCGTCACCCATTGTACAGCCATGCTCGTGGGATACCGGTAGAAGTGGAGCTGTTCCAGATTATTGTCAGACAACTCTCCCTTAATCTCAGTTGGACGCCTGTGTTTAGCATGGTCTCAGCTCGCGCTAAACTCAACTCCCTTCTCACCTTCATGCCTCTCCCTCAGGGTGTAGCGGTGATTGTGTTGCCTAATAAGGTTTATGGAATTACAGAGCTCTGAAATTGGATTTTCTCACTCCACCAAAGCAGTGAGACTAGAGGTGTATGTGCATCGGGGTGCAGCTGACCTACGCCTGAACTGTTTTTTTTTTTTTGTCCCGGCCTTCTCACGACGCTGTATGCTGGACAGATCAAATGACTGACAAGCGAAAGCTCTGCAGAGAAACAGACAGGTTATGTCTGCATGGCTGTGTATGTACCTTATGTAAATTCTGCGTCAGACAGCATGTCTCTTATGTCAACTCCTTTCACAACCCACACTCGTCTTGTGCTCTCACAGCTTTGGCTGTGTTTGATCAACTTCTAATCCAGTGCATCTTTTCCTCTTCATTGCCTGACACCCAAACCAAAGTAGCTTGAATCATTAATCCTTAACAATCTGCTGATGAAACGATTGATTCCCGGTGAGGAACAGAGATTTGGACTTTATCTACATCACACATTTCACCACTATTGTTTGGATGTAGCTGAGCATTTGCTATAACTGGATTGGAGGAGTAGCAGGGAGCAGAAGATGAAAGAGAAATGTGGGTGGGGGGAACAGCCTGGTGAGGAAAACATTGAGACGTTAGCAGTAAGGTGGTATTCATTAGGAGTGGTCTATAGTGGCAGCTTAGTGAACTCTTAATTGGAGAAAAGACAGCGGTGGGAATGAGGGATCGATGCGGGGCCGCGCAGCGGTTTCATCCAACTGAAATCAACAAGGCTCTTGTCCAAGGAGGAGAATGCCGACCTTCAAAGAAAAGACAGCCCGGGGCTCCTGCTCATTTACCCTCCAAGTCCAACTTGGTTAAGGATCAGCCTGAACAGACAAGACAGCTCATTCCAGCTTATCACTGTCAGAGGAGGATAAAGTCAGGAGCCTTTTATCGGCCAACGTAGGTGTTTGATCTCATTGCTTGAAAATGCAGAGTCCACCGTGAGCACAAGATTATTGTATCTTAAAAAACCTGATTCATTAACACAGGAAGGGAAATACTAAATGAACTCCTGGCATATTTTTGCTCTCCTGCTAAATATAGTCACTTTCTGTTCATCTTCTTCGCCTGGGTAATAGCCATCTTTCTGCCCCGTCGCTTTATGATGTATCATCCTCTTATTCACATCAAGGACGGGGCCAGGTGTCGCATTTTCTCTCACTTGTCACACCACTGCGTCCATCGCAGCCCGTTTTAGTCCCCTCCCTTCTTCCTCCCCTCTGTCTCTGCTTATTTATATTAAATGTGTCACTCCTTTATTTCAGCCAGACAAAAGGAAAGTATATCACTTATGCCGTTTGCTGCCTGCAGGGTCTGCTGACTGCTACAACTTTATGTGTCTGACATCTCTGGGCAAATAAAATCCTGCCTAGATGAATCATGTCTCTGGTGTTTTGTGTGGTTGTCACACAAGTGAACGTCCTTATTTTGTCATGTCCTTGGCTTCAGATCAGTCACATTAGGTAACTTCACTGTGCGAGGCCTAGACGGCGCTTGTAAGGTTGTTGTTTGTTTTTTTTAATATTATTTCAGATGGACACACAGGCAGACTGACAAGTGCAGGTGTCAACCCTCTCTTTGACGCCCATGAGCGGCTGGCAGAGCAGCTGGGATTAGAGACGTGCCTTGGCAGGGAGACGCACGTGGGCTTACATGCTTCTCCAACATATTCTTAGCCTCACTGCACATACTGAACGGGCTTTGTGCACATTGTTGTGTGTGTGAAAATTTTTGCCCAAGACTACACATGTAACATGAGCGTCTCCCTCGGCAGAGAGCGAATAGAGCTCAAAGGGCGAGTGTGGAGATATCAAAGTTGAGTTGGCTCAGCTTGGATGTTCATGTTGGACGCTGCTGACACCTGTCCTCACAGAACATGGATCAGACCGCTCCGTGCCTGTCAACATGTCCTCATCGGCAGATGGAGAATAAGGCCTGGTAGCTGATCAGAGCTGCTGCAGTAGCAGATTTGGTGTAGGGGTTTGTTGTTTGACTGAAATAGCTGGGTGACAACAGCTACTTATTTGTACCTCAGTGTGAGTGTTCCCTCTTCCCCTGTTTACATCACACTACAAACCAAAAACTGATTATCACTATCACTTTAAATATCTTCTGAGTGTGAGTGGCAATTATGTACAAAATGAGTTAATTAAACCACCTGCTGAACATTTGCCTGCTTCCTCAGGCATCTCAGCATCCGTCAAATCAGAAAATATTCCTCGTGTTGTTCTGGATCTGATTGCAGATGATGAGAACTTGATTCATCATATGCGGTTGTTTACTCGTGACACAGTATTATAGAGTGTCACCGTACTCAGGAGGGAGCGTGAGGGAGCAGCGGCAAACAGAACGAGCTTCTGGGCTCAACGCTCATGGAAGCAACACGGCCGACCAGCTAACAGCAATGCAGAAAAAACACGACAAAGACAAGTGTAAATGGCAAGGAGAAGCTGCAGTCTCATTCTCTTCTAGCTTGTAAGGTGAAGTTTCTTGTGTTCCAGTTATTCATCCTCTGTGTGTTTCTTCCCAGAACTTGGCAGGCAGCGGTGGAAGTGGGAGACTTCAACTTGTTTAGAAAGTCAGGTAAGGTCCTCCATGTTTTCAGCCTCTTACTCTCCAGGTATGACATGAATTTTTGATGCCTGAACATTTGTGTAGCCGGTACGACGGGTTACACTTTGGAATTGATGAGATTTGGAGTTTATTGCATTTCGTGATCTACTTTGGGAGCTGACATTGTTGGAAGAGACACAGCCGCACAGACAGTTTCATAATGACAATATCAAGTGTGTCTCAGCTCTGTGACATTTTTCAAATAAGACAGGGTATCAGGCAGCCACTCTAATGAGCTCCTCACGCAGTCTTTTCCTGCTTGTCCTTTCATCGTGTGACACCAGTGGAATTGAGAAGTAAAAGAAACGTCTACTACCGCTTGTCACTGTCCAGAGGAACCCAGTAGAACCGTTATCTGATTGGACATTTCAATCTGGGATCGCGAAATGTTGCAGCAAACAAAACAGACCTGAATTCATGTCTCATTCTACTGCAATCTGTTCTCTGTGTGCAATTCCATGTAAATGTTTATTTTCAAATCAGATTTGGTGAAATCTCTCCTTCTCTCATGCACTGACTTGTACTTTGTTGCTCCTGTAAGATTGTTTGTTTATTTTGCTCGTGTTCATACACAGATGCGGCTCAGTGCTTGCGAGGCAAAATTTTTCTAATGAGAGTGCAGAGATGGTTTGTAAATCCAGTGCAGTCTGCCGTTGGCCCATCAGTCAGTCAGTGCTAGCTATCAGGAAATCTGCCAGATTGTGATTATTCCCTCTGGCACCAAGGACGCTTCAGCCCTTCTATGTAAACAAACCAACACAGCAGGTCACTCTTAATGACGACACATCTTTTTTCATCTTTTTTTTTTTTTATGGAGATGAATCAGTCCTCTCTAGAGGAGACTCATGCATCACGCTGCTTCAATCCTTCTGTCTTAGGATTTCATTGTGCACTAATAAGAAGTCATCTATGATGATGACGATGTGGATGTCGGTTGTGTGGTCACAGCAGATGTCCTCTGTGGATGTCGTTCCATCCGGCAAGAATGAGGAGCTGAAGAAACATATGGAAATGAACTTGAAGGGAGGTGAGGTTGAGGGAATTAGAAACTAATCGACGAAAAGTCATCTTCATTTCTTGTTGCTTTTGACTGTGTAATCAACTTAATGTATTTGTTAAAGAAGCAACAACATCAGCAGAGCAAACCACACTCAGCATATGTGGCCATATATGTGTTTTTTATATATATATATATATATATATATATGTGTGTGTGTGTATAATATTCAAGAAGACACCTGTGTCACTTTGAAAGTTGAAAGGAGATTTGAGGAAGCTCAGCTTTGATTTTCCTGCTTGTCTTGGTGACACGAGCAAGCGCAGACAGGTGAATGATGTGCCTGTGGTAAACTATTCTGTTTCAGGCCTGATCTCCACTTCAAAACCTCAGTGCGGGGACAACACTCACCTCTCTTTCTTTCACCCTCTCCTTGCTGGCTGAGGGGTCTGTCAGCAGTGCAGGATAAAGACCAAAAGTCTTGGTAAAGAAAACTCTTCAAAGGCACAGTGAACTCATCAGTTCAGTTTTCTTTTAAATCTTTGTCCTTCAAGCGTTGGCAGTGTATGTGCAGGGTTAACGTATCCCTCCTCCGTTCCTTGCAGCTGATTGCATAAGTTGCTTTTCGTGTGAGTGACAATGGGATATTTGATCTTAACTCTTTGGTGGATTAGCCTGTTTTTAGAGGCAATTTCTCGCATCCCTCTTGGGGTATGCGATGCACATGGGATGTGACCCATTTCCTGACCCTCATTTTCCACATCAGCAAGACGGGAACTGCCAGCTTGCTTCCATGCCCCCAGCTTGCCTTCTGCCCACTGATTAAAAGTCAAATATTAAAGTGCTCTGTTGTGAGCTCGGCCTAATTGATTCCTTCCGCTGGGTGCACACAGAATAGGCTGACAGCAGGCGATACCAAGCTTTGTCAACATTGGGCACGGTGCCCAACGTTCAGGATGGCACCCCCAGTCGAGCCCCCCTGCGAGTGTGCCAACCTGTGGCACCACACACACGGAGAGGTCGCTTGGCAGACTTGATAGTAACAGCACCGAGGCAGCTCATTGTTTTGTTTTGTGTCATGTCTCCTCGGCAAGCTGGGAAGTCTGCTCTCTGTTTGTTAGGAAGTGGCTGACCGTGAAGAGTGTGTCTCTGCACTGGGGGGGTGCCTGCCTGTTTTCATTCAGCCAACTTGGCTCTCTCGAGAGCGACAGTGCTGAAAGGATGCGTCATCTGAAATCCACAGAGGACTCTCCTTCACCAGGTCCAGCTATTTTTATGTCAGCGTAATTGCTGTAATAATCACAGGCGTGTTTAACGAGCACCTTACCAAACAGGACGACACCCACCCTTTGAAAAATGCAGAGCAATGGGAGATTCCGCTTTAAGTGTAATCTTTTGCTACTAGTGTTTTACCCACCTTAACCGTAGTGAAGGGATAATTGATTTAAGCTCTACAGCAGTAAAACCATGTCCCTCTGTCCCCCGTAGACAGTGTGTACTCGTCCCTCTCTTGTCTGCTGCTCACTCTGTGAATTTATGGACCATTTTGTGTCTTAAATTGATTTTTGCTCCCCATTTATTTTTAATGCTTCTCTGCTGTGTGATGTGCAGGAGTACAACAATGAATCTGGTTTTATACGATTATACGACATCCATCCACAGGGCTTTTCCCATGAATCTGATTGACCTTTGCACTCGGTGTGATCCACCGTTAAAGGTTGTCCCCATGTGCTTGAAAAGGATAATCTATCCTTCCATGGTTTATGTTCCATCGACGCCTATGGCGTGATAGGAGGTTTTATGAGAGACAGAGCTGGCCGACAGTCATTGTAATTACTTTATTAGTGAAATAGGGACACTGTCTTCGCTCTGACACAGCACTAATTACATCACATGAGTCATGAACTGATTGAGCTGCCGCAGATTTACACTTGGAAGAAAAAGGCAACAGGATGCAAGCAGGACATTTTGATGAAGACAAAATCAGAACATGTACCTTTTCCACACATACAAATTCTCACAACCAGGCACTTGAGATGTTGCACATCTCATTTCAGTGGCAGAGTGTAAGAACGGTGTGCCGTCTGCTTGACGAGTGAAGGCCGGGGAAAAGTAATCACAATGTCCCCTCTCCCCTGAGATTGGAGCACACTTACATTTCTGCCTCCGTCCTGGGGGGATGCATAGTCTGAGTGGGGGTCATGATGGCACCCACAGCGGGGGTGACAGTTGGCTGACTCTCTGACGGCAACCTAATAGGGGGCTAATAGGAGGGAATCAAGTCGCGAAGACAACTGCTGTGACCTTGACATGAGCCTTTGCAGGGAGGCGGGTGGAGGGAGGGGGGGCACATAGGTGAAGAACTATAATAGAGGATGACAGCTATAGCTTTTCCTCTTCCATTCTCGTCATCTTCACAGGAACTTTACTGTGGTCTAGTTTGTGACTCCCGTGTGGGTAATTTACTTTGTGTGTGTGGCCTCGTCATAACTTTACTGCTTTACTTTATATATTCACAACATACATACAGTTACAATATTTTTTGTAACATATAGATAATCATGCTAACAATCTTCTAGATGTTAGATGTAGATAATTAATGTACACTCTGGCTGGAATATGGGATCCTTCAGAAATGAATAGAATGTTTAATGGTTTAATGGTCATTTAAACTGTTTGAGGACTGTTAATGTATTGTAATGTCAATTTCAGAGTATGTACTGGGGGATGCTGTTTATCTGTACCAGGTTACACTGAAGCGAGGTATTTCAACATTTGCATTTTAGTCACAATCTTTGTATGAAGATGTGTTCACAGCAAGCAACAGGGGCTGTCTGCAGAGTTATGAATATATATGAATATGAAACATTCACATTCATTCATTGGTGTTATTTAGCATTCCTAGCGTGTGTGTGTGTGTGTGTGTGTGTGTGTGTGTGTGTGTGTGTGTGTACTTGAAACATGACTGTAGCCTCATCAGAGGAAAGTCAGGACTGTAGGGACCACCAATAAGCATCATTCACAGTAAATGGAGGCTGACTACTGTCTGATCAATCTGAATGCTCATTAAAAGGCTGCCAAGGTCTTTGCAACCCAATACAATATCAATACTGTAGCACCACAGAGAGTCCTCCAGAGCTGTTAGGCAAGCTGCTGGCAGAATAACTAAGATTACCAGGAGGGCAACATGCCAGGGACCACCTTTGTGGGCCACTTTAGATCCCCCATGGTTCCAAACACAGATCAGGCAGACAGATGGGCTGTCTGAGCAGCTGTCCCACAGAGGGCCAGAGAGAGAGAGATGGATACTGACCTGTAGAGGAGGAGACAGCCTTTGCCCACTCACATATGGTGTGCGTGTGTGTGTGTGTGTGTGTTTGTGTGTGTGTGTGTGTGACTGCATGTGGTTCGACACTGCTTCGGTTTCATCTGAGGTCTGTGTGTTTGCTTTGGGTATTTTCCGAGGACGATAACAAGGGCCATTATGTTTGTGTTTAGACAAAGTTTTTTGTTCAAAAAGTGCATTGAAAGCAGGAGGTGTTGTTACAGATTGTTTTAAAAAAACAAAAAAGAAAACTTCCCTGGGTTTTGGCACGTGTTCCATGATTCCTGCTGCTAAAACCACAAGGACTGAATAGCGCTCAGTGGTGAATTCTGAGTAGAGAAATTTAAGTGGGCATACACAGGGGCCTCTGTAATTCAGACCATTGTGACAAGGTCTCCCCTCCGTGCTCCAATCTTTACCCCCTGTGTGGTTCTGATTGGGGAGGAAGGAATCAGTGTGTGTGTCTCTAAAACCCCAGTAATCCCCTGACAAAAGAAAGCCAGCTCGCAAATATGGGGGGGTGAAAACACCAAATGGGAGGAGTGAAGACGTAAAACGGTGATTGTCCTTCTCCAAGCACCAAGGGGATGTAACAGCAGATACGATGATGCCCATGGTGATCCTGGTGGAACATTAAAACATCCCTCTGCTGTGTCGGCCATCTTTGAGTCACCAAGATGCTTTAGTCTCAGAGGGGTAAAACAATCCAGAGTCTATAGAAGTGATCACTTCTGCAGTAGCTGAACTTTAACTTCCAGCCATTGTATTGATTTTATCCAGGCTGTGATTTATTCAGTGGGTGGGCAGCAGTTGTTTACTGAAAGTTGAAATCGATATTGTCCGTAATGATCATTAAGCGGGGCCATTATGGAGCAGGTGCTAATTTAATGACAGGAGAGAATAGCGTGTAATTAATACACATCAAATGTGGTGCCGACAACACGATCTCATTTTAACACGTGCACAGCTAATTAAGAGGAGGAACATGGTCCAAATCAGATAAATATCCCTACAATAGAACAGAGCTCTTGTATGTTTGATTTGACATTGGTGCAGTGATGCAGTGTCATGCAGAGGTCTGTCAGCTGCTCTGAGGTCTCAGTGAGGTAGTTATGTCTCAGGAACAATGGGCCCCCGCTGGTTGGTCTGTTATTCATTTAGCTGAGATGTGTCACACTGTAGGGGAGCTTTGCCTCTGGTCAATAAGTGCCAATAAGGCCATCACTCAGTGGGCCGCCCCGTCCACCAGCTCGCTCACTTGTTTCACATGTCAGCGTCGGTCTCAATGGAGCTGGTGATTGAGCAGTGCTGCTCAGACCAAACTGGCTTTCACATCCAAACCTGAATGGCACAGGAAAGGCAGGGACACTATTAGACTGCAAAGCAGCCGCATTCTCCTTCAACATCTGAGGGAAACGGCGACGTATTTACAAAACACCATTGACAATTGCTCGTTCTCAGTCTCAAACCCCTGGAGATGGGGTTGTGAGGGGGTTGAGCCCAAGTCGGGGACAATCAGGGCTCTGTGTGTGTGTTTTCGGTACCTCCGTGTTCTCTTTGGACTCTCTTGGAGCATACCGCCATGGTGCAAAGGAGGAGGGGTAAATGTCGTGACCCTGCCGTGACATAGGCACTGCCTGAAGGCCCCCCCACACACACCCACACACACCCCCCCCACACACACAGCACCCTTAAGAACCTGCAGACCACCACGCTAGCTACATACCATCTGGTTGCCATTGGAAACACAGTGGCCGTGCCTGAACGGAAAACAGTGTCTAAAGTCATGTGGATTGAATTTGGTCACCAAGCAGGGTCAGATGTTATTTACGGCGTGGGCACAAACTGTACTCGTTACTGGAAAAGTCTTTACAGGGTCACTTTGTTAAACCTCAGCGAGCAGCGGTCAGTAGTGTGTGATGTCGGACGATCTGAGAACGATACAAAGCTGTCGGACACATCCAGATTCAGTGGTAATTGGTCTGACGGTTGTTCACTCGTGTTATGTCCACCTGTCGCACACAGAGATTTGAAATGTGATGCGGCGAGCGTGTTTCTGTGTCGCGTACATTTATAGTCTAGCGTGCTGCACCCAGTCACCGTTCTTTGTTCTCCACAAGGCCTTTGAGTCTGAACTGGCATTATCATGCACACCTCTTCTGCCTCTTTCACGTCCCTTCGTCTATCATCGTTGTTTGTCTGTTGATCATATAATTTACTTTCCATGTATCTTTCACGTTGCTGTGTGCAGGAATTGTCAGGATGAGGACCCAAACAATACATGACAACACAACAGCATGAGATTGTTGTTGTTCAGTCAGTATTGTTCCCAAATAAGGAAGAAGTTAGAAATCTGCTTGTGAGTTTTAGCTCTCATGCATTCCATTCAGAACACTCAGTGTTGTGAAAGGAGTCTGGTGGTTCACCTCCTCCCAAAGGTGTTACATGAAGTGGAGGTCATGTCCAAGTTATTATCACAAAGATGGAACATGTTTTAGTCAGCTGTTGTTTGGCTTTAGACTTATTCATGGACAGTCAGGGACCAGTGCCCATAACGTCTTTCTTCCACCAGTGTAAGAAAAGTAAAATGATGATATGTGTCTGTGTGTGTGTGTGTGTGTGTGTGTGTGTCAGCGGCTGCCAGAACACATCTTCACACAGTTTCGCCTTCGCCTTCTTTCAGGGCAACGTCCTTGCTGCAGGATTAATGATGTGTTACGTCCTAAATGTACTCTCATTCATATTTCACTGTCAGGGCAGCACATTTCACATGACATTAAAGGTTAAGAAAAAATATCATGTGTAGACAACAAAAACACTGAAATGAACATGCATCAATATTTAGGCGGGCGTTTGAACAGTAAAAGCAGGGAGAAATTGTTCACACTCGCGGCTGCTCCGTGCCGCAGTGCAATCCAATCTAATTTCCTCACCTTTTCAGTCTAGTCGCTGCTCTTTTGTGTCTGCGTATTCAAACAGAAAATTGCTCTGCAGGTTTTGACTGTCATCTTAAAATGTCTGCTGAGTGTCTGGCTTATCGGGAACCTGAGGGAAATCTAAATTAAATCTTCCTGGTGAATGGGATCAGTCTGCGAATTATGGCTTGTCATTCAACGATTAAAGTCAGTTGTTGGGACGTAAGGGCACATTTCTCCTAAAATGACCAAGCACTGTTTTCTAAGAGCAGTTGGAGAGTCTCTGAATATGATTTATCTGTATTTATTGTTCATATCGTATATCCATCAAGCGTTTGGATGGACTAAGCTCACCTGTTAGTGCAGCTACGACTTTAGATGTTGAGCCAACATTAATAAGTGATGGTTAAAGGTCAGCGGGTGATTTGAGGCTCAGCTGTGCTTCGTGGATTTGAAGCACCTGTTCAGACGGATGGAGGCTGTGAGAAACAACTTAAGCTGCCTGTTGTTTTGAATTGAATAAATATGTGCACATTAATAATAACATAAACCCCACAGCAAAACTGGAGGAATGGTCAGACCTCTGCAGACGGAGCAACATGGGTTCAGCTTTGGCCAATGCAGGGAAGAAAATGATGGCCGATACAGAAAATTGGTCCTAATGAGGTTTTGCTAATAGTAAGTGTTAATATGCAAGAATTTATAAATAGTAAATAGAAAGTACATAGCTACGCTTGAATGCAGAAGCTTATGTTGTGTGTCTGAATTTTCTGTGTTGGCTTCATTATTTATTTATTGTTCAAGGTCTAAACAAAACAGAGAAAAATAGCATGTCTGCATTTGTTTTAAAAGAAATGAACTCAATAAATGTGTGCAGCAGGCAGTCACAAAATTCGATGTGTAATTATCTGCCTTTTTCTCTTTACAGTAATCAGCCCCATGAACAACCAGTTGTGTATTTGCTATTTCACACTTTTGCAAAGAACAAAATGTTTTTTTGGAATGAAATAACGCTGCTCCTGTGCGTACTGGAGCCGAGATTAGAACGAAGAAGAATGACAACAAACCTTGGGTTCTTATTATCATAAAAAAAGCATTCCGCAGTGAACTGAGAATAGCAAATGCCTCCTTCCCTGTCATGGACACACACATGCACTCATGCACACACATTAACTACAGGAGAAAGTTACTCTCAAATAGCTGTTGCAGAATTTGCATCTGAATACCAACTTTTGTAGGTAAATTGAAGGGTCCTCGAAGATTTTTCACATTCTGTCGAGACCTGGGCTGGCCAGTGGGAACAAAGTCACACATTAGCAAAGCCCTGCCAGCTTCAATTATGACCGAGAGGATTGGCTTGTTGCAGTGGGCCACAAACGGCACTGGATG
>CAAKHB010005246.1:58286-83242 GCA_901007665.1 Aeoliscus strigatus
AAGATGAGTCTTTATTTGATCGTGTACAGAGAATTGAAAATATCCCAAGACGAAACCTTGTAATGGTGTGTTGTTATTATTAATACGCCTGTGCTGTTTATAATAATTTTTTATTGACGACTTCCTCGTATGTCATTTTCACGAAACACAAGAAGTCAGCCAGACTATTTTTTTTGTGTGTGTTTCCAGTATAGAGGCGACATTTTATAGCACAGACTGGAAAACGCTTTCACTAATCTTTCATCCTACACACATTCAGCTGAGTGGTGTAATGACAGTTTATGTCCTTGTGATGTGGGAGGTCGCTTATTCAAATCATAACACTCTGTTTTTTCTATGTGGTTTGAATGTGTTGTGTCTCAGGTCTTTGATAAAACGGGTGTCATCAGTCATTCACAAACATCTGTACTGAAAAAAGTCAGCTAACATGAGAATGTAGATAAAGCAACTCTTTCCACCCAGGCTCTGGTGATGTAAATAAATACTGTGTGTAAATAGTATTAACTCTACTCAAAGTGTATTCTAATGACGCAGGATGAGGGTGAAGTAAAATTTTGCTCTAAAGAGCATTTAAAATGTGTTTTTGTAATTACTGTTAATGTCTCTGCTGTAACCTCCTGCCTTTTGAACTTTGACTGTTTCAAACCACTCTCCATGTGTGTATATGTGCGTTTGCATACTGTCATGTAAAAATACAGAATGACTGTCCATAAATAAAGGTTTGATCAGTTGTAGATTTTTTGGTTTTTGGGTCATTACCTGACTGACACCGGAAGAAAGAGGAAATAAGAAGATAAGTAGCAACAAAAGCATCTTAAAACCATCCCACAGTTCCCTGGTTTTCAACTTTATTGTCCCAAATCAAACTGACATTGCCACAGACAACATAAATTATAAACACGTCATAGAAAACACACATAAAAAGTATAAAAACACAATTACACTCACAATGTGCAAGGTAATAAAATTACATTGTTTATTGTCATTAGACAGCCGCACGTCTCCCGTTGGTGTAGTATAAGAAATAGAACAAAATACAAACTATGCAGAAACTAATGGTGTGAATAAAAATTATTGAGTAAAGTTCAAAAAAGTTTTGTCTGAATATTTTGTAAATGTCAAAAGACAGAACACCTGCAGCTAACGTAATAATCTAAGACATCTGAAACATGAACCAATTAAACTGATGGGGAACGTTTAAGGTGTGTGTGTGTGTGTTAGCAGAATATTATGTATAGGGTTGTAACGCAGAGTCACATCCTGTTGTGCAATCCAACAACTTTCTGGTCAAATTCCAGTGATGTTCCAAAGATAAAATCTGCCTCGTCAGAAACAAACACACTGAATCTACTGGATCTACTGTCTGTGCAGAGTGATCAGACTTGTAAAAATAGACATTTTAAAATCATATTGCAGGTAAAGTCTGGTTAGCATGTAATATCACTGAACCATATGTCAGAGAGAACAAATTAAATCTAAGTCTTACACAGATGGACCTTTGACTTCCACTCCATCTGTCTTGCTGCTGCTCTGGATGGACGACAGGCGGCGCTATTGGACTAATAAGCTCTAAAAAATGTCTAAATGTCACAAATGCTTTTACATGCCACAATGTTTTTGATATTTTCTTTAGTGAAAGTATCATCAATAGTGTTTGGGACCAAACTATGAATTTAAAAGGATTGATACATTATGTTAACCAGTTTTACAGACTCTTATTGAACAGATCTTAATCACTTTGTGGCCATTTTGGTTTTATGAGCGACTTTCATAATTCGAACTTTAATAATTTTCATAACTCAAAATCTGCGGCTAACTGTCATTTGATTATTATTGTTATTGAGATGACGGCGGAGGGAGGGGGAGGTGGGGGGCGGTCGTATACGCATGCGCAGTGAAGCGCCGCCACACAGCCCGCGCCGGCGGTGAACGCAACAGCGAGAAATACAAGTGCGTGATCACTCAGCAGCAGACAGGCGGACGTAACCGCTCTGTGGAGGACTTACACTGCAGATTTGACTCCGAGCCGGACACAGGGTGACTGGGGGACAGGTAGGGAAGACAAACCACGTCTCAATTCACACTTGAGGGTTTATCGTTCATCCTGGCATCGCGAGCGACCTCGGTTTGGCGGCAGCATCAACCGCACAGCGGCTGTGTGGTGCCTCCGCTGTCGGCTTTTTGGGTTCAAAACAAACGTGGCGAAGTGGGAGCCGGGGTGTTGTGCTGGTGTCTGTTGTTTGCGTCGCTGTCGGCCTGCGTCTCGTTGTTTGTGTCCACTGGCTGTGCGCGCGTGTGTGGTTTGTCACTACGGGAACTTCGGCTCTTTGTATCCCCACGCCGCTCGCGCTCGCAGGAGGAAAAGTCTTCAGAAACGGGCCTAGCAGCGTGAGGCCCAGCTCGCTCCGAGTGACAGCTGCGTGGGCCAATCAGAGCGCTCGAAACAGCCCCCGCTGGACCGCCTCCACCAATCACGGTGGTGAAAAACGGATGGCGTAAGTCGTAGTTTTCTGCCGCTACGCCCACTGGTTATAAAACACCGGACAATAACGTGACCAGCGGTAGTTCAGTATGGAATAATATAGAAACGTGTAAGAAAATGAATCCAAATCCTGTCTTGTAAGTAGCGGCCTGAAACAGGATCCAGCGGTGATAGAAACATTTAAAGGCGTTTGTCGGTACATAATAAAACATGAACTGCCGTATTACGTGTTAACTGCAGTAACAATCATTTGTGTAATGTATTATTCCAACCGCCATCTGTGTCCGTGTGCTGCGGCGCTAATTCGGTTTCCGTCTGTGTCGCTGTGGTCCAGTAAAGACCGTGTGTACTCGTCCAGGCCGCTAAACACGTCCGCTATCTCCGTAACTACCATCGTCCGGGCCATTTATTTGGACTTTGGCGTCTGCCTGCAGCGCACAAATGAGTCCCACGCTGCTTTACCATTGTCTCCCATTGTGTCTGTCGACGTGTAGTCCGCCTATCGGCGACCACGTGGGCCGATGTGTGAAGACATCCGGTTTGTAGGTGGCGCGTGCAGCCGCGCACACCACTTCCGTTTACATAAACCGGGACGAAGTAAGACGTCGCGTTATATGTACAGATTGACCTTTTTTTTTTTTTTTTTTTAAATATGGAAACACGACTGTCCGCCCAGTCGGTCAGGATGTCTGTGATACGGCGCCATTTCCGGAAGAACTGTCTCTACTCTCCTTGACATTAGATTATCACTGCAGCTCTCCTCGTCCACATCTGGCAGATCAGGATAACTTCCTTTTACTATCAAATCTGAATTTGGTGTTGGAGAGGAAGCACTAGGAGGGAGGTAGTTGTGTAAGTGCCATCACTGGTGGGTGCAGTGTTTCCCTTACCATCCGTCATTGTATAAGAAATCATGGTAACAGTGGATAATCGCTGGTGTCTGACTCCTGATCACGAACCATCTGATAGCTTCACTTATCACCACATGGCTCACCTCAGCATGGCAGAGGTCTGTTCTGCGCACGGCGTGTTCCAATTATCGTCTGCAGCTTGTGTGCTTTGACACAGTGTGTTTTAACCCAGCACCAGGCCTGACACCTTGTTCAGCTGGAATCCAACGGTTTTACTCGTCCTGTAACACCAAAAACTGTGGTGATTTACAGTCACGCAGTAATCTCATTATTAGCAATGACCTGAGCAACCCAGGTGATTGAAAGATTGGCTCATAGGCTGTTAATCTGTAGTATGGCAGCAGGGGTGGAGTTTGGACTGGTGTGTTTATTGTTTGACGTGTGTGTGTGTGTGTGTGTGTGGTGTGTGTGTACAGGAAGGGAGCCTTGATGTGGGCAGTATGAGTAAGACGCCCCCTAACAGAAGAGGGATAACATTTGAGGTGGGAGCTCAGCTTGAGGCCAGAGACAGCCTCAAAAACTGGTGAGTCATGTCCTCATTCATCGCCCTCCATCCCTGGAACTCTTCACTACCTTCACTCTCACTTGAACGTAAATACATGTAGTTTCTATGTGGAATGCGAGCAGACTGAGACACCACGGGAGCAGTTCACTGAGGACTGGATCAGATGGTTGCATAGGCTTCAGAAAGGCAGTCAGAGGTAGAATATGGGCAGAACAATGCGTGTTTGTGTGTCAGCGTCGAACAGAAGCAGTGGGAGAAGCTAGCATACTGCCGTTTACTGGCCACACAGAACGTCTCCTCACATTTGGCGTTGGACGAGGCTGAGCAGGAAAAGTAAACCAAATGACATGATTTCTATCCTCAGCTCCATTTCAGCAGCACTGTCCATTGTACACACGTCAGTTGACACTTGTCTGACCAACACCTCTGGATGCAGATTAAATCTGATTTAATTTGTTTATTGAAAGAGACAATAGATTCACAGGTGAAAATGAAAGACTGACATGACTTTTATTCACAGATTCTTGACTATGACGAGAGGTTCTGGACACGATTGAATGATCAATTTATATTTGTAATAAAATTAGTATATTATTTTATGTTTGTCTGGTGACCTTTAATTCTACTGATTTCTGTTGGATTTCAGCACAGCAAAGTAGGAACAATGAAACCATTCAAACAGAAATAATCCAGTTATTGACATAATTCGGTTATCAAGCATAGAAGCACACAAGCTTACACCAAACTGAAAGTCAGAAGGAACGTTATATTGGAGTCGTGGTGCACTCCAATCTTGATCTTACTCATGCTGATCGTTAAGTATTAGGTGGTAATCTTACTTTATCCGAGTCTTGGGCTTACGACAGTATCAGACGTGTTTTACTGCTGTCGTCACGTCCTTGTAACCACATTTCAAACCAAACTCACACAATCAGCAACCAATAGATGGGATTCACAGTCTTTGTAAAATCTCAGACTGAGACTAGGCTGCGACTATAAATCTGTCTTTAGATGTGAGCAGGTGTGAGAAGAGCGTTTTCCAAGAGTCTTTTCAAAGTCTTCAAGGACAAAACTCTGCTGAAGCCCTTCCACGTGGGTTTGAAGATGTGTAGGGAAAAGAAATAACGAAACATGTATCCAGATAGTGCTGCCAACGGCCTCAGTGGCCTGACATGAGAGATGTGAAGTTCTGGGAGAACTGGGAGGGTTGCAAACGGTTTGTCTCTGTAAGGTAAAAATACCTGTTCACACGTCACTTTAGTGTTACTGTCAAATGTTTGTCCACCGTCCACAATCTTATTGGCTTTCGAGCTGGTTCGCGTCGTGTCACCGTCCTGTCATTGCTGAGTTAACGAGACTAGAAGTGTGTTCCACCACCAAATGATGCGGTGTGTCCTACTCACTGGAGTGCTGGACGATGTCTCCATTACATTAAACCCTAAGTGATGGTAGTGAATGTTCCAGGTGTTAGTCAAACCCTCAAGTGTTACCAGGACAACGTTGTGGGATGTGGCTTGGAAAAGCTTTGATTGCTAAAATGCATGATCGTAAAAAGCATGAGACGTTAAAATGTGTCTTCTCAGATTAGTTCCTGATAAGAAAGCCTCGCTGGGCATGTGCACCGACTATTTAATGACCTACTCCTTGGGTAGGGGCCTGATAATACCTGTTCAATCTGTTGTGTTCTGTAGGTATGCTGCCAACATAGAAAAGATTGACTATGAAGATGAAAAAGTACTAATCCATTACCGCCAGTGGAGCCACCGCTACGACGAATGGTTTGACTGGACAAGTCCCTACCTGAGACCCGTAGAGAGGATCAAGCTGAGGCGGCAGGGCCTGCACGGCGACTCGTGTGTGCCTGTAAGCCAGCAATGATTCTTATGTCTTTAATCCACATTAACTGTGTGTTGTGGGATTGTTGGTCTGGAAAGCTGAAACTGAATTCATGTCCTTCTTCTTGTTTGGGACTTGGTGTCTTTGTCCTTCTTCCCAGGGTTTTCAGGTGAATGATAAGGTCCTGGCCAGCTGGTCCGACTGCCGATTCTACCCCGCTAAAGTCATTTCAGTCAATAAAGATGGTGAGTGTTCACAGCACTCACACTAACCGGCCATGGGTTCCAGGACGGCCAGCTTTCACATAGTAATGGTGATGTAATGTGTTCATATTCTTGAGCTACATACAATAGCATTTTTCATGTTTTTTTTTGTATTATGACTTGTGTGTTTAGCTGTCTTGTAAACTTGATAACGCAGGAACGCCAAACCGATAAGATTTGGGTGGTTAAGGTCACTGAACTAAAAAAACAAAACACACTTTTGGCCCTAACGCTCAAACTGAAACACTGATTCTAATAGTATTTTACACAAATGAACAACAGAGAGGTAATGTGAAACACATGGTGACATCCTCATCTTTTTGTGACTATGACTGGTGGTCTGAGCATAGTGCTAATGCTATTGCAAGCTGGAGTAGAATTCTTCGTAGGCTGATATGTTGAGCCGTCACCTTTCAAAAAGCATTCAACTACTGTCACGACTTTTCCCCCTCCGCTAGCACTGAAAAATTCAATATATTTGATTTGATAAAACTACAAAACTGTAAAAAGAGGAATATGTCCTTAATACTCCAAAACAGGGAAAGGGATGCTGCCTATCCACTCACATCAGTTATTTAATGAGCTGCTGGTCTTTTTTTTTACCCCCCTCAGCCTCCTACACTGTGAAGTTCTATGATGGCGTCATTCAGACAGTGAAGGGGATACACGTGAAGCCTTTTATTAAAGAGGTGATCTCAAATATCCAAAAAAGTCCAGTTTTCTACACCTGCTCTTTTCTCATTTGTATTGTTTGCTCCACTGACAAATAGAGAGGTGGAGGAAAGCCTCGGTCTTCTGAAAGAAACATGGTGAGGAGAGTCCCAAACCGCCGAGACCGGAGGCCGCAAGAGAACGGCGGTCCCAAGAACAAGCGTGCCAGACGCAGCACCTCCGACCAGGAGGATGAAAGCAACAGTGAAGATGAGGAGCGGGAAGAGGTTGTGATGAACGAGCAGAACAAGCAAGCAAATGGAAAGCTGGACTCTGCACCTACTGTCAAAAAGGAGGAGGATTTACCAGAGGAAGTGGATCCGAGTAAGTCCAGGGACACCGAAAGGGGAGTGGGATTTACAAATGGAGTGACAGTAAAAATAGAGGAGGAGCAGACAAACCAACGATGTCACGTAAATGGAGATGTGACCAAGGAGGAAGTAGAAATGCAGACTGCCACGAAGCCATACTCTGAGTCGACCAAGCCATACGCGGAGACGCCCAGTCAGACGGGACAGGTGTCTGACACCACGTCAGCCGCAGACGCAGAGCACAAACCAGTTGTCCAATCAGAGAGCACTCAGCCTGCAGTGGATGCGCCTCCTCCCCAGCCTGTGAAACGTAAGTGCACATCAAACTGAAGCAGAGTGCAGTAAATGAAATTTGTTTGAGTGGAAGCAAAAGTCCCTGCTGTGTAAAGGATTCTCTTCTGTTAATGTCTGTCTTTGCTCTTTGCAGCAGTAAGAAAACAGGGTTTCCACAACCCCAACAGATTCAGCAGAGAACCATGTAAGCACATCATTTTATTCTCATGCGTTTCTTTCACACACCTGACGTGTGCTCTTCCTTCTTTTAGTGTACAGAGTCATCAAAAACCAACCTCCTCCTGTCTTGTCCATCAATCTGGACCACAACCCATTTAAGTGCAGCGCCCCCGGCTGCACCAAATCATTCCGGAAGGCCAAGCTGCTGCACTACCACATGAAATATTACCACGGCGAGGAGCAACCTCTGGAGGCGGACTGCAGCCCCACCAGGAACGTGCAGACCAGGGCCTCTGAGAAACAGGCTACCACCGCCAGTATGGACGTCCCGAAGAGACGGCGAACTATTTCTGCCTCTATGCGTGAGTTTGATATCGTTGTCTCACATAGGGAGTTCACAATAATAATCTGATGCTGAAATCAGATAGGAACCAAACTGCACAATATCACGTCAGAGTTTAACAAATTAAGTCGATTTAATATTTGGTTCAGTTTTTTTGGGATGAGTGAATTGAGGCAGGACTTTCTGATTATAAGCGACACAGATAAGCTGTTAGATATGGTCGTGGTTTGGAGATGAAAGTACAACAGTCACTAAACCTCTTTCATCACCAGTGACTTTACAGAAAATGTCCTGCATCCTGATTTGTATCCTCATTCTCTCTTTATCAGAAGACTCCAACAGGCTGCACTCGCTTGCATGCAAATCATGCAGAACCCAAATTATGTGACGTGTTTTTCTACTGCCAACCACGTTGTGTATTCATTTCTTTGCTCAGACCTGTGTTACTGGATTGTTTGCCACTGTAGAACAGCACAAACAGGTAGTGAATGTCAGACATAATGGGCCATATTTGTCCCTGAACTGTTGCTCATGAACACATCTCGCGTGTAATTTGGGATTGTGTCCGTCCACCTGGTGAATGGAAGAACAGGATCCACTCTGCAAGGAAAAGATGTTTGTTGTCTTTGATGTCTCTGGCTGTAAGCAGAACTACACACAGAGGAGGAAGGGTGTAGAAGAACCCACTGAAATCTGGAGCACATCCAGAGAGCAAAAGCACCGTGAGAGGAATGAAAGTAAAACAAAACCAAAAAGTCACACCACCAAACAGAAAGTTCAAAGTTACACACACATACTTCTCATATGTGTGAATATGTGGGTTTTGGTTGGTTGTCCAGATGCGGTTGTAGCTTCTGTGGCTTCCCGTGGTGAGCTGAAGACGGCAGGCAGACGTACATCCGCCCCCTCTGCGGTCAACACCCAAGGACATCAGCAGAGGGCGCTGCTGAGGGAGAAATGCAAGGAGAACCAGCTGGACAGAAATGGATGCCAGCAGCTGGAGAAAGACAGAAGTGGCTTTGACATTGGTCAGTAACAGCCTGTGCTGATGTGTCATGGTCGCTCACAAAGTGGTGACCTTCACCTTTTCATGTTGTGACATCATCCCCAGGTTCAGTGAAAGAGCGGCTGAAAGACAAACCTAAGCAGAAGGACTTCCTCCGCATTAAACTAAAGAAGAGGAAGAAGAAAAAGAAGTCCAAGTCTGGTAAGAAGGGCTCTGGCATACTGGCATACTGTTAGCTGCTCTCTGCATGTGCACCCTCCCTGTGACGCTGCAGGAACGGCTGGTCTGCAACGCATCAAGCTCCATTCGCTCCTCTGAGCCGCTGTGTGTGGGAGACGTGTTACATCGGTCGCTGGCCCGTCACACCGTTTCAGACCACTGCTGTTCCATCTTAGCACGGGTTTAATTGACAACTTTTAATGTGGCACAGAAAGAGTAACGAGGTCAGGTTTGGCCTTGTCATGCTGTATTAACCCTTGGGTGTATGTACTAGGGTTGTACCACGTCCTTTTCTCAAGGATGCTGACATGAATGGATTGTTAGTTTCCGTCCATCCAAACCAACGGACGTATCGATGTAGATCAATGAATTCCTGCGGCAGGCCTGAATCAGACTGACTGTCCCTGTTCTTACCTCTCATCATATTTTCCAGTGTCTGTTCTGCCACAGTCTGTCTCCCCCTGACTGGCATTTGGTAAATTATCAAAGTTGACATTTTCTTCTACGTCTGCTCCCCCCCCCTTTCCCTGTATTAACAGACTATACAGGTAGTGAGGAGAATATTGACATCTCAGTATTGGGTCTTCCGTCCAAATTGAATTTGCCACACAACCCCCCCCCCTCACACAATCACAAGCCTGAGGCCCTCCCCAGCATGCCCGGATACAGCTACTCAGAGCAGATAAATGTGGATGGTGGGTATCTCCTGAAGGTGTGTGTGTGGCTTCCTTTCCCCTTCACATGTCACTGTGACATGTTTGTGCATCGTCATCATTTGGTGTCAGTAACATGTGGATTTAAACCTCCGGGTAGCTCAGATGAACCAAGATGACTGATGGCTGAGCTCTTCTTTGCTGCTACAGCTTGCTTTATCGTGTACTTTGTGTATTTGACTTACAATAGAAAATGATTTGTCTGTAAATGTCATCGGTCTTGTTCAATGAGATGCTTCAGTCCAATCAAACTTTGTGGCTGTAGATGAGGACAGCATCAGTGACTGGTCCACTGACAGCTGTGGCTGGAGCGACGACGACTGTGGGCTGGATCTGGACGTCACAACGCCGCCGACTCTGGACTCTGGTGCTGTGGACGCCAATGACCAAGAGATAGTGCGATGCATCTGTGAGGTGACGGAAGAGAATGACTTCATGATCCAGGTGAGCGTTTGGGCTCTACCTCTCTTAGGCAGATGTTTGTCTTTGATCTGACTATTGTCATGTCTCTTGTCCCTCTCATCAGTGTGAGGACTGCTTGTGCTGGCAGCATGGAACCTGCATGGGCCTGCTTGAAGACAATGTCCCAGACAGATACACCTGCTACATCTGCAGGGACCCACCAGGTGAAACCCACGTCCATTCTCCTTCTCTCTAAAGTCTTCTACTAGAAAGGCTGACACCATTGGCAGATCTGGTCTGACTTGTATGGTAACGTTACACAGACTAGCATTTAAGCTCGACAACTTTGAGATATTCAGTGAAATGGTGGTAGTTGTTTCTAACTTATCAGCTAGCTGTCTACTGTATGAAAACATGTTCAAATATTTACACCATCCTATCATCAGAACCTACATCACTTCATCCACGGGCTCATGCAGGGTTCTAGAAATCACCTTTGCATATCATAGAGGAAGGACAGTGCAAATGTAAACTATAAAACTAAACACCAGGACAAAAACAAAATTGCATTTTGCACAAACACAGACCTTCTCATTAATATGTCACCACAGTTATAATTCTAGTCAAGGAAATAATCCCCGATTTTCACAATTTCCATAGAAGGAAGCATTTAAAAAAAAAAAAAAAATATATATATATATATATATATATATATATATATATATATATATATATATATATATATATATATATATATATATATATATATATATTCCACATTTTTCATGGACAAATATTCTTTTAGGCCTGCAAATAAAAGATATCAAGGCTTCATATTAATAGTATTAGCTCAATGTACCTGAGAGAAAATATCGATGCCAGATTCAATGAATGTAGAATTGAATGATATGGACATTGTACTTATACAATCAGGACAATGATGGTCCTCTCCGTGCTCTGCCCCCTCCTGCATCAAAAAAAAGGATTTTCTGTGAGCTTGTGACGTTTAGGGAGAACTAGAACACTGAACTTTTACACTGACAATCAAACAGGGATGGATGAACGTCCCATTGACGTGACATGTTCGGACATTTTTAGCAGAGAAGCTAGCAGACGCTAAGTAGTGAAACTAGCAGAGCAGTCACATCTCGTTCGTCACAACACTCATTTGTAGATAAAACTCTGGAAACTCAGTTGTGTCTGCTGTTTCTCCCATCTGACCTGCTCTCAGTCTGATTAGTCATGACAAGCTCTCACACATAATGTCTCTCCGTCATGACCAGTGTTGCCATGTGGGGAAATGTAGGATAATTGCAGCAGAGAATCAAAATAACACCTGTGACGTGTCCGTCCGTGTCGAGGATTGGATCACAACATTACATCAACTCTTCTAAAGTGTCTCAACCAGCAGCCATCCTGTCCACATCCGACACACGCTAACATAAACGTACATCAGTGTCAGGTGAAGAAACGTGCTGATAATGACATGTGATCAGCAGTTAGATACTTAAAACAACTCGCTCAGTGTCTTTCAACACATCAGACTCAGTTATATATATTTATTCATGTGCGTCAGTGCTTTTATCAATTTAAGTTCGAAACACTCTAACATCTACATTCTGTCCTGTAGATGTGCACTCTGCATAATGACTCCATGTTTGAAAGACTGCGTTCTATTATTTCCTCAAAGAAAAGAAGTGCTTCATACGGACAGGTCAACAGGCAACACATCTGTCTTCACCATCCATTGTATTCACAAACATTTTCGTTGTACCTCCATGACTCCCAGGTCAGAGGCAGAGTCTGCGCTACTGGTACGACCGTGAATGGTTGAGCAGCGGCCACATGTCGGGCTTCTCCTTCCTGAAGGAGAACTACTCCCACCAGAACGCCAAGAAGATCACCACCACCCACCAGCTGCTGGGGGATGTGCACCACGTGGTGGAGATCCTCAACGGACTGCAGCTCAAGCTGAGCATCTTACAGTGAGTAGGCTGTTTTTGTGTGTGTGTGTGTGTTAAACCAATGCAGCTGTGTGTTAGATATATTGACTCTATGCTTGGGTTGGTCAGGAGCAACACTCACCCTGACCTGCAGCTGTGGCACCAGCCCTGGAAGCAGGTGGAGAGGCCATTCCTCATGTTGGACTCGTGTCGGAGCAGTGACGCAGCTCCATCTCCCGTGACTCCTGACGAAGAAATGAGCCGGGGAGAGATTCTGATGTCGAATGCCCTGGAGAAGCTGAGCCGAGCTGCGACCGCCTCTGCCTCCTCCTCGTCCTCCTCCCCCTTCCCTTCCTTCCAGGACTCGTACATTACCAGTGAACACTGCTATCAGAAGCCGCGGGCGTACTACCCGGCGGTGGAGCAGAGGCTGGTGGTGGAGACCCGACAGGGCTCCGAGCTGGAGGACAGCATGAGAAGCACTGAGGAGCTACTGGAGCGCGAGCAGCGCTACGGGAGCCTGCTGGAGACGGACAGACCCAAATCTGTGAGCACCAGCAACAAGGTCAGGGTGGACGATGTTCAAGTTGTCTGTATTAATTACTTCTGTATTAATAGCTGTTTAACAAGTGCTTGTTAACCCAGATCATCAGTTCACTACGGAGATGATAGTTTCCTTCTAGAGTGCCTTTTTTGTACTGTACATTTTTTTCAGGCTGATCTTTGGCCCCAAATTTTTCAATTTTATTTATACAGCATCACAAATTAGATATGCTACAAACTTTACTAGCTTGCTCAAAACACCCTCTTTCCATAGATACAGGGATACAGCCGACTCAATCATAGTAACATTAAAAATCATGATAAAACGAGGTAGAGAAAAGAACTAAACTACAACCAAAGTACACGCCGTCAAAACCTATTTAAAAAATCAAATAATGTTCATGCAATTTTATTAATGTACAGAAGTGTGCTGAGAGAAAATGAAATCCTTAAAATGAAAGTTTTTCACGTTCAATGTCTGCTGGCAGTGAATACCGAGTAGATGAGAGTGTATTATAGATGAGCAGATGAATAACAATTACTGCGCGACGTGCAAAATGTGTTTCTGTCACGCTCAGCTGAACTGTTGTCCAGTGGGATGGAGAACGGAAGGAGTGATTTCCCACAGCGTTCTTTTGCATGATTGCCGTTGTGATGGATCATGAATAGAAGCTGCATGTACAGACAACAAAGACACTGAAGTGGCAGCAATGCGCATTTAAAATATGGAGATCCAAAGGACAGCAGATCGTCATCTGCAGCCGCCACCGTGGAGTCCCACTACCCTCAGATCAGCTGCACAGAGAGAACAGATGGGTAGAAACATACCGTACCGCTGAGGAACGTGATGTCCTACATGAACCTCCCCTGTCTGCGCCAACAGTCATTCAGGCAGTTCAGCAGTTTGGTTAGAAAGTATTGCCCTGTCCTTAGTGACACCGGTGTTTGAATATTTCCTCCAGGCTTCAACGGGCGGCTCGTGGTGCCAGAGTGAGACGAAGAACGAGATTGAAAGAGACTGTCCAAAGGCTGGAGATAACGTCGGGCAGCGTCAGCAGTGGCAGATGAACCTGCTGGATCACATAGACGCAGTCCAGGACGATGTGTCGCACAGGATGGACTTCATAGAGAGGGAGCTGGACGGTAAGAGTCCCGCACACTCAAAGCAATAGTAGTATATGTAAAAGATTAAAAAAAAATCTAATTCACTCAAAATGTTATAATAGATAACATACACAACAATGATCAAAAACGAAAACCTACATAGAGCCGTACATTTATTTAATAATAATACACGTAATACTTAATTCTAATCTTGTATCTGTTTGTGCTCCTCAGTGCTGGAGAGCTGGCTCGACTACACCGGGGAACTGGAGCCTCCGGACCCTCTGGCTCGCCTGCCTCAGCTCAAACAACGCATGAAGCGTCTGATGACACAGCTGGGCAAGGTGCAGCAGATCGCCTTGTACAGTTCCACATGAGGGCGCCAGACAACAGCCAAGGGAAGAAAAAAAAAAAAGAAAGCAAGAAAAGGCTGCAAGAAACTGAAATGATATCGCTCTTTGTGTGAGATGATTGCAGACGTTCCCTGTGATCTGACGCCTGCTGCTCCTCATCCTGGTTTGAAGGTTCTGAGCAGTGGAATGTGATGCTACAGGCAGACAGCGTCATAAAAATCAGGATTTAATACAAAAAGTAACCTCGTTAAATGCAGGAGAAAATCCTTCGGACCAGAGCACTCTTATGGTTCCCATGCAACTCTTAGACTTCATGAATGCCTTTTGTGTGGTGCAGCTGAAGGTTGCTCTGTGTCTGGCCACAGGACTTTGCATACACAAGCTTTATATTCAGATTGCAATGGAGCTCCCTGACCTACATGGCCTCTTTGGTAGGTCACCGTTTCCACAATTTTGTGCATTTAAACTGTTGCTGTGGGCAAATAGGTCCAATCCCTTGAAGACGCCCAGTACATAACGGCACTTTACAAGCATTCTTGGGGGAAGAAAATGAAATGATCTCATCTGTTTTTGGCATCTTGTTTCTTGGCCTTACGTTTCTTCAACAGAAATATTTCGTTATGACAGTTGTCTCATTAGCATTCTGATTTTACTGTTCAATTTGTGTGTTACCTTCTCTTCAGTCTACTCTGTAGCGCTTGACCGAAGACTCACTGAAAACTCTGGGCTTATCTCTCCTTAACTTTCCCAGTGCCCCCCTGCCCCCGGCCCTTGATTGTGTGTCACCTGTTAATTTACAGTATTTTGGTTGTGGATGTCTTCATCAATGTGCTCCTCTTTACTGAACACATTCTCCAAATCCAGATGTTGTATGCTACTGTACTGTAAGTGTCTGGCTTAGAAGCAGGGAAATTAATGAAAACAATGCAAACAGATTTGCTGGTACATGAATAAACAACACTGTTATTAATGGTTAGATGTGTATTCTTGACTGTTTTTCTCACAGATGTTCTGGGGATTTAAACGCTGGTTATGTTTATCCAGCTGGAAAAACAGTATCAGTGAAGTCAAAAGGTTGCGTCACTCAGAGTTTGATGTAACATGTTTTCTCGGCAGATTTGGGCTCTTACACAATCAGCCTGAAATCAGACAGCAGTCATCTGACGGTTTGTAACAAGCAGAGTGAGTCTTTTCCTCTAAACTGCTCCTCACCCACAAACACTGGGGAGCTGCAATGTGTATATGAGGGACAAAATACCTTTGAGGGTGTTCTTTTCACTTTTTTTCCCCTCTCAATTTAAATTATGAATATTTGTGAGGTTATATAGATTATAGATCAGATTGAAAATATTATCTCAAATTTGAATTGTCAAATAACTAAAATGTGAACAGTATCACATAGTGTGAGAACACAAATCGGAACCAGTCAATTCAAGGAAAAACGTCCAAACAATTTGGAGCCACCATGTTTAAGACAATAGACTGACTCATTATTAACAAAGCTGGTTTCTGTCTCCACAGCAAATACAATTCCAACTGATCAAATCTCACTTATTCTGGGTTCTACTCTACATCTCTGCCACAGCTTGGATACTACCCAGCATTGCCAGATGTACGATCATTATCATATGTACAATAATTTGGCCGTCTGCACAATCAGTAATCCTCCACAAACCCAAATGTTTGATAATTTGATCATTCTGTGATTGTATGTTTGTACCAGTTACGCAGGTGAACGAAGCAGTTACTGCCCCATGTGTAAGAATAATAAAATAAAAGTATGAATTATATAAGTGTGCACATTGAAGAAAGGTAAATAATGATAATGAAATATATACTCCAATTATCCACTGGCTGCATTGTATTTCCCATGTATGTTAAATATGTAAAATATGTGTTTAAAAAAATTAAATATGGCCACACAGTAGCAGCAGAATGTGACAGGTGGCAGTGTATGTACGATGTGTACGGTAAGGATACATACATGTAATCTATAATATATTACAATCTGCTTGATTGTAGTTGTTAACTCTGGTCTTTTCAGCTTGGACAAGACTGACATATATGTTGCCTCCTCTGATTGGCTCACAACTGCTATGTACCGCCTCCCTCGGTTGGCCCCTGTTTGGTCTGAAGCGCCACCTCTGATTGGCTTCTTCGCCCTGTGCACCGCCTCTTCTCATTGGTTCTTTCGCGGTGTCTCCGACGCAGCGCGGAGTTCCGCCCCCCACAGTCACACACGAAATACTAGTTGAGGCGGAGGACGCAGCAGACGGCGGTGGTGTGTTGTGTATTTTACGAAAAAGGAAATCTTATCACCGGTGATATTCAACAGTACGCACGGAGTGAAATCGACTGAAAACCACACGAGAGTTCCTTCATCGCCAGGGTAAGTCTGTCATCCAACATGTCCCCATTCACCAGCTACAGATGTGCCGACTGGGATTATCTCCACTGGCTGCTTTTTCCAGCCTCTTCTTGTCGCTGTCTGCGTACCGAGCTGTTCGTGGAGGAGTCGTGACAGCGGCACGACAACGATAATTCAATCACACGTCAGGACACACGAAGCGTTGGTGGTTCACTTAGAAAAACTGCCGTTAACTGACTTTACGGAACGTCGGTGCCGACACGGACGCCTTTTCTCCGTTTTCCCCCTACTTCGGTGTGTGTTATTACGATGGTATTTTACGTTTTTAATCAAGAATGTATCAAATAATGACCACAAACAACGAGTTGCCATTTCTTTCATTAAAATAAGCCCAGACACGATGGTTCAAAGAACTAGCTTTAGCCTTTAGCTTAGTAGATGCAACATTGACGTACAAAAGTGGGGAATTATCACTAAAGCACATTCAAGAATAGGTGTTATAGGCTTTCACTGGTGGTAACTGTGACATATTCCGGATATAAAGTTCGCCGAGAACGCCTCTGTGGTGTTTGCACAGGCTGCCTGCAAGGAGGCTTTGATGTGTCGTCTCTCATTGAGAAACTGTGGATGTTATTTGACAAAATGTCCCCAAACACTGAGACTTGTCCTCGATGTTGGCTCCCATCCATCGTCCTCTAACAGCAGGGACACTCCATCAGACTGCTCCTGATTAGTGACAATGTCAGTGGAGGCCATGCGAAGGTCATACAGGTGGAAAGAGGACACTGGGCATCAGGTGTTTTGCCGTAGTTACAATAAGTACAACTTTCTGGTCATATATTTAAAAAGGAGGGTTCCCTGGAGACAAAAGAAAAGTCGTTCTTGTCATAGATAAATTTGCTTTATTGATCCCAGTTTGACGAATTCTCCTAAGATGAGACAAATTGTCTATTAACTGTCATATTAACGATAAATGCAGAATAAACTCATTCACTCAGGCACTTTACAGTGCATATTTAGTAAGATGTAGTATTACGGAAGTGTTGAACCCAGATGTACCATCTCCCACAATTCCCTCGGGCCTGTCACATGGTCTGAAATAGTTCACCGGCGATTACACAGTGGTAAGGAGCAGACATTTGTTGTCACTCACAACATAGTGGCCAACCAGTGTCATTGTTTAGACTGCAGGAGTAAATAGAGGAACACAAAGCTCTGCAAATGTTGCTGGCAACAGTTCATTTAAAGTTTATTGCCACACCACTGGAAGGAGTCCACGCCGGGTTGATAATTACAATGAAAGGCTGCTGTCTAACTAATGGGAGTGTCAGAAGTTGTTTATTAAACCGTACGTTGTAGCTGAGAGCCTGTGGAAATGTACAGTGTTCAATCACTTACAGTGGCCTTTGTGTGATTTACTGATATTGCAGCATACATTATATTGTCTTTACAGCTGTGGTAGACCTTCCTCAGGATTAGAAAAATCCAACCAAAATTGACAAAACATACACAAAAAGGATCAAAAGAAAGAAGAGGATGTGGTACAATATGTCACATATATTGTGTATATGAAGACGGGTATTAAATGTATTACATTTGTTCCAGAGTAAACAGATTACACCATTGAAGTGCCTTTCAGCTCGCCGGATTACAATTCATACATAGGGTATCACGGTGATTATGGAGGGAGTGTGAAATGCTCTTGTGGAGAAGAGGATTTCTTACAGGAATGTCAGGGATGAATGTCAGCGAACAGAAACTCACTGGAGACACTGTGCCAGTAATTAAGCCAATGTGCTGACAGCCAGTCCTCGTTGTGTTCACGCTCACGTCCATACTTCCGTCTCGTTGGGTTTACCAGTCCTGCAGGACAGAACGCCACAAGGCGTCAATTGTCTCCAACCCATCCTTGTCTGGATTTGCTCATATTAACTTGACAGGTGTGTGTGTCTGTGTCTGTGTGGTAACCAGACTGATGCAGCGTTGTGTGTGTGTGTGTGTGTTTTGGAGAAAGAGCTGCGTCTCTTCTGTAGCTGTAGTGACGTATTTGTAACTGAGCTGTTTGTGTAATTCAAGCTGTAACAGACCCAGAGTCACAACACACAAGCCTTGCGTCTCAAAGCAAAACGAGCTGAGGCAAACACTCGTCCAGTCCACACCAGCTTCTTAAATTTCACCTGAACCCAGTACTCAGCAGTGTCCACAAGAAGCACTCACTCCCACCCGTGTCAGGCTGTGACATTTTTCACACCGTTATCGTATTTCCTTGCTTCCCCTTACACACACTCACACTTTTTTTTTAATCAACAATAATTCAGCAGGTGGTGATGTGGAGAGACCGAGCACAGGCTCTAAGCTAGTTGTTGTAAGGACCTGGAGGATTGAGGACGCCCTGTTTTAATGGCATGTGTTGCTTTGAAAGTCAAGTGGAATCTATGTCGTCTGTTTTTTCAGAGAATCGATTGTCATGATGAGAAGAGAATCACCTTATGTAAATGATGCTGGAAGGTCAGATGATCTTAGTGGCGCCACCAGCTGAGGTTCACACAGTTGGGGGGGGGTTGCCAAGGACACCATTGACCTCTACAGTGAGAATTTATGAGGGAGTGCACCAGAGGAGCCGCCGCTGTGTTTCTGTGGGAGATTGACTCGTCAGTATTCAGTCATGACAGCCGGCTGGCCACATCGATAGCCCCGTCGGCTGAGGTAGTGTTCCTGTGAGGCAACAGGCCCCTTGGCACTAATTCATGCACAGAAACATCATGAGACGTGTTATGAATCAAAGTGTCGTGCATTCACGGGTCTTAACTGTGTCTGGGAACAAGGGCTCCCATGTTTCTGTGCCGTCTTAATGTTTTATGGAAGCTGCTCTGAGGTTACAGTCCAGATTGAACTGAAGCTGTGTGGCTGTGTGGGCAGCACAGATGGCTTCGCCCTGCCCTCTTGGCCAGTCTAACTGCAGCGTACAGTTCCTGCTGAGCCTCCAGCAGTCCACCGCCATACTGGAATCTCTGCCTGCCCACATCAGCCAGCTGAGGCCAAGGACACACACACACACTCTCACATCCCATCCCTCTTCCACTTTGGCTTTTGCTGGGTGGGATGGTGTCTGCACAAGTGAGCATGGCTGAGGAAATCCCCACAGACCGAGCAGCGGCAGCTAGCCTAGCGTAACGGAGCCGGGGCAGGTACTCTATTAGCAGCACTGAGTGCTGGGCCGACAGGAGTGGCCATTCCGTCTTATTTATAGCCAGATATCAAAGGCAGCTCGGCCAGCTGAGACTCGCTCGGTGGGGCTCGCACCTCCCTGACCCACCACATCAGCTTTGTTGTGACTCATCTGTCTCTTGGCGCCTCCTTAAGTTCGTCATCGAATGCTGTGTTGAAGTCACCTCCATCTAGTGTGTACTCAGTCACCATCAGAAATGCACTACAACACTATGTTAATCCCAGCAGGGAAATTTCTTTGTCAGAGCAGCTCCAACTGAGAATAGGAATTTAAAAGAAAAAACAAATTCTTATGTTATGTTAGTAGTAGACATTAGCACAGCTGTAGCAGAATACTAAGTGAAATATGTGTACATGAATGGAGCTGGAGCTGTTGTGTTAGACAGTTAGTGAGGAGTTGTACCATCTGATGACCACAGGCAGATGGAGCGTAGACCTCCATGGTCTCAGTGGAATATTTGATTCATTAATTATGTGCATCATGAGGCTTCAGCAACCTAAATCCTAGTCTGTCTCGCTATTCTCCTGTTTGTCATCATCATGGTCTTGGGGGACGTTACCTAGAGATAACCAAGAGATGAAAACATCCGTCTGTGAGTGTGTCTGCGATCAGTTCACTGACAGTTTGAGCTGAATGAACAATGAAAGTTGCATTGTTTATAGAATAAAAAGTAGTTAATGAAACAATAATGGATGCTGTTTTTGATTAATTAGCCTACATTAGTATTTTATTTTGATTAACAATGAACTGATGAAGGTGTGGTGAACGTGTCTGCAGTCAAGGACCAAATTAGATATTTATGTGACTCTGAGTGTTTTCTTCCATGTTCTGTGGGATTGACTAACATCTGACCTCCCACATCTCTTACGTGTAATGCACCCAAACGCAATGCCTGTTATACACACTTCCATGTCTGACAACGCCTAATGGATGAACTGAGTTTCTAGCCATGTCACCGGTGGAAAATATTGCTCTCGGTCTCTAGGTTTGTATTACTGCAGTAAATTTAGCGTGTCACTGGAGGTTATGACAAATTATTGTATAAATTCAAGCACTGTATGCATGAAGCTGTCCTCTAAGAGAGAAGGCGCTTTTCATGAATTATGATGCTAATAGATATGCAGCCATAAATCAATGCAGACGATGCTGCTCTTTAGTCCCATAAGACCATTAGGAGATAAAGTGGCCCCTCAAAGAATAATGTAATTCTTTAAAAGCCCACAGAGAGTAGTGAGAGGGCTCAGTGGGTTGTGTCGGTGTTTTGTGTGTGCAGGCTAGCTGATATGATTTTTGTTATTATTATTATTATTATCACCACTTTCAGGCAGTAATGATTGATCACTTTCAACTTTTGATCAACACCAAGGCTGAATGCAACTAACTAATACGATTCATCTGAAATAAATGACATGAAATAATTTGAGGTTAACACAACAAACTATCACACACATCATTTAATCACAAGGCTGATAGAAGGCTGAACTCTCCAAACAACCAGAAATGACCTACTGACAGAGACGAGTTTGTAAATGTGGAATAAGACACAGGTCACATCCTTATCAACAGGCTCACAATGACTCCTAATGAGGACTGAAATTATTTTCCAAGCTGCCAAAAGGAACGCCCTCCTAAGTGAAGATACCCGACTCTGACATCGTTGAAACCCAGAAGACCCTGAGTTCAGAATTCAGTATGGCTGCACGCAGTGTTATCTATTGGTATAAACTGGATTTAGGTCGTTGACTCCTTGACTCGTACACCCACAACTATTTTACTTGTCGTCAGTGGGGTTGTTCTTACAGTTTAGTTGTACTGTAAGTGTAAGTCTGCTGTTGTGATGAAAGTGGAGCTCAAACAACCCCGTTTTCATTCGGACATTACATCACCGCGAGGTGTGTCCGCTGCAAGTGGAATGCACCATTAATCTCCATAACTGGGGGATTTGATAGGTTGTTTGCGACCCTGGGGAGGGACCACACTTGGGGCTTCATGCAGCCAAACCTTGTGTATTCATTCGCTTTCCAGACCGAGTAGACAAGCATACAGTAAATGAACTGTACATGTACTGTGTGGAGATGACGTGTGAACACAACACGGGCTGTCCCCCTGGTGGGGGGGTGTGGAGACAAGGGACCCTTCTGGCGGGCAGATTACAGAAATGGCGTCTGTGTGTGAGTGAATATATGAAACATGTAGTTATTGACACAGAATCATCATGATGCAGGTGATGTTCACAGTGTTGACTATCCCAACTCGGGGAACTGTGACAACCACATTTTCATCCCCAGTTTTGGTGAGCTGGGGGCTCCGGATATTAAATATTGGTTAATGTCTGCAATGCATTTTCGAACGAGGGCATGAGTCACTTACAGAAGTGTATTATTAAGCATTTATTAGAACATTTTAATGCTGGAATAATCAAAGAAGGATGCATTAGAGGAGGACTTGTTTTCTTTATTGTCTTAAAATAGCAGAACGAGACGCTGAACTAATATTTCCGTTTGTCCTCACAATGCCTTCAGACATTATTTTTGTCTATTGTGTGTAGATATACTAAGTGTTCATACGCCAGTATTTCATCAGAATGTTGTCAGTATCTGCTCTGATAGAATTAAGAGCGAAAAAGACATTAGACTGAGGTTTTATTGTCAGAGGAGCAAAAATGATCTGTATCTAGAATATCATCTAAGCTGTAAGGATGATGATGAGCCTCAGGAGGGCGAGCCGTCATTTCATCAAGCAGGCATGAAACACGTGAGCTGTGTGTGTTTCTGTGTTTAATTCTGTGTTTAATGAGTATGTGTTTGCTGGCAGCATCAGCAGGGGATGTTCTTTGCTGTAGGTCAACTGTTCCATGACAGTGAACCGATAGAAGTGAATAGATAAAATTCGGTTCAGCCTTCCATTACGTCACCCACCCGTTGTTATCGACCCAACGAGACGGCTTGTGGGGCTGAAATGCCAAACAAATGGATTTTCCTCATCTAATTCTCTTACCAAACGGTTGGAGTTAAAGCGACTTGTGCCTTGTCACAGTCCATTAGCTTTGCTCTGGAGCGGATTGCACCTCTGCAGGCTGTAACGCAAACATAGGCTGGTTATGAAAAGTTGTAGGGGAAAGAAATTTTCTCGTGATGAGTGCTTCTGCACCAGTGAAGGAAGGTGTTCTCAATTGTCTGTACCTGTCACAGCCAAACCCCCTCACACACAGAATTATTCTGACTGAAGGCGAGTTGAGGAATTCCTGTTTGATGTGTGTCAAATCGTGCATGCATACGACCTTTAAACCCAGTCTTGCATTAACAACACATTGGGCAATTTGGATTAGAAGCCAAAGTACAAGACGAAAAAGCCATGAGCACTTGTCCCTTCACCCTGAGATGATATCTGTTCTTCAGGTGTACAAAAAAAAACATATTGTTGTTGAGGGTATAGTTAAATACAGCAACAGTACTCTTATGACAGCAGTTTGATATAATGCAGTTTTGTATTTTCCGACATGCAGTGCAAGCAGAAACAAATCCTTTTCACACTGTGATTTTAGTTCTGTTGTCCAGCACCAGGCCTCCACACAACCCTCCAGCTGTACACCAACTCCCACTGCACATGCTTATGTGTGGACCGTTATGGATTTCACCCTAATATCACCATGGTGACATGCCTGATTGCTGTCTTCCCATAGAGAGCCAGGGGTGGGTTAATTTGCGGTCCCAATGCTCCGTCAACCGGCAGCTAGAGGTCAGAGTCAAAGCTCAACCATGACATGAATGAAGATGATTAGAAGGAATTCAGAACCATGGTTGCCATGGCAATAAAGCCAAAAAGGCCAAAACTGAAAAGGTTCTGAGATGGGGTTAGCATCACAGCCAGTTTTTCAGATGTCAGTCATACAGATGTATTACAGGTGTACTGTTACTGGTTTTGGCAATTGAGAGACGGGACACGATCGCTGACACAGAACTCTGCTCCACGATGCGGTCTCTCTGTTGGCTCTGTCCAGTTCCTTCCGTCTGGTTCCTTACAATAAACATTCGAACCGGCCAAAAATGACAGAAACGTCTGTGCTTCATGAACAGACCACAGTGTAGGTCTTGGGACGGCCCTCAGTCTGTAGTGACCAATCAGAGGCCGGCACTCTGCAACGTCATATGTTTAGTACCTACTCGGCTCGCTGGATACCCTGACGGAGGTGGTATGAAAAAAGACACCGGGTATGGTTGCTGTGCCGAGTCAAGTCGAACTGGAACTGTGTTGTGACCCATTGTGTCTATTGCATGAGGTCACATCTCGATATTTCAATGGCAATGTATGCAGTATCGCCATGGCTCAATGGCGATACTGCATACATCTTGATATTTTCACATTTTCGATAAGTCATCAATGGATGACGGGGATGAACACAGATGTAAACGTGTTCTACATATTTTATTCTGAACAAATCATTCACAAACGGGACAACACTAACATCAATACAAGCAATATGGTCCCACATTAAATCTCATCTAGATATATATCAATGTATATTAAATTGAGATATCGCCAAGCTTTAGCTGTCATTTTTGCTCATCTGCAAGTGGACGGGCTGTGTAAAATGGATACGGGCATAGGCGAGACTGTTGGCAAGTCTATAATTCTTCTCCAGTGTGCTGCAGTCGAGGATAGTGGGACTCGTTCTACATCCTGGGCTCTTTGAATCCTCCCCCCATCCCCATCCTTCCCTCAGTCTCATCCCTATTAATGGCATGGTGTGAATATGGGACAACCACTGCAATCTGCACAGATTGCAAGCGGCATTTCCTCCACTCATGTGGGACTACTTTTCTTGATTTTATGTTGCAATTACGCTAAGCTTTGCCTTCATGTGTAGACAGTGTTCACGGCTCATTTGAGTCGTGATTGTCGGGGGATGAACGCAGTTAGAAGCACACGGTTTGCTTCATTTCCAGGAGTCGTTTCCTCTCCTTTCAACCACCATGTATTCCCCTTGTCTCCTTGCCTCACATCTGTCCCTTGGGGCTAGCCCATCTTAGAATAAACATCAGCAATCAGCTTTGTCTCCATGGCAACCGCTGCACATGCCCAATACTAATAACAGGCAGGCATAGAGGGAGACCAAGAGGCTGGATGATGCTAAATGGGACCTGGTGTTTAGGTGATATGATGCATTTGGTAAGGGGAAGTGAAAACCATTTGGGACATGTCTCTCTGTCAAAAGGAAACAATGAGTACTGGATGATGGTGGTGTGTGTGTGTGTGTGTGG
>CAAKHB010005246.1:84293-103766 GCA_901007665.1 Aeoliscus strigatus
CCCAGGATTTGTGTTTAGTAATCATGTGCTGGGACGAACGTCTGACTTCAAGGGGAAAACAAATGAGGTGGGCTTTAGAGCTTCTTGTTAAACCTGATTTGTGCATGCGTGTCTTCTGCACACCACCTGTGTCGAATGGAAGTCTGACCTTTCCTTGAGAAGTGATGTACAAAATATCCTCTACCTCTACCCTCTCTCTATCCGACTTTTTGAAAAAAAAAAATACAAATCTGTATCAAGGCTTGTGTTGATGATGTTGTTGTGACGATCGGAGCAGCGTTTCCTTTGAACCAATACTTCAAAGCTTGGCTTTGTTGCTCAATAAGGCACGTGGCCCATGACGTGTGAGGCAGTAACTGCTTTGGTTACAACACCATACATTGACGGGATGATCAAAATACCATACATTTGTCTGGAGGATTAGTGGTCGGACGTGGAAATCAAATTGTCGTACAAATACGATACTTGTATGCCTGGCGACGCTGGTGCCACTGGAGAACACATGTTCAAGTGATCTGATGGTTCCTGCTTCAATCCCTGAGTGTGTGTGTGTCCCACAGACTGATCCCAGAAGCACTTCCCCATCTGCATGTGTGAAAGCTAGCAGCTTCTGCCAACAGGTGTGAATGATGTCAAGTGCTTAAAAAGGTGTTACAGATAGATAAATGCACTCATTCTCCAAGTTCAGTATACGTTACTTGAATATTGCTAGAATATCACTAGGATATTACTGTTGTAATTCCTGATGTATACCATTAATATATCCTAATGTTCTTTTGTTTCAGTGGTTTACTGCAACCAGACAGGAAGATGGACGAGCTGCAAGATGTACAGCTGACTGAGATCAAGCCACTGCTGACCAATAAGGTGGGAAAAGACAAGAGCAGTTGCTTATGCAGCTTCGCACCGAAACCCATCCGGCTAACACACCCATAGTGATCCGACATGCTGCACTGATCCCCAAATGTTACTCCCAGGCAAATACATACACATATAAGCAAGGCATGCACACTCTGCAGTCTCGTTCATCAAAGTGAATTATTTATATCTACTCAACTAGCGCAAAGAAAAAGAAGAGCCAGGAAGCAAGTGAGAGAACAAGCAAACAGAAAATGGAATGAGGAAAAGAAGAAAAGATAAAAGAGTAAGAGGAGGGGCTGGGAAACATGAGAGACCCCATTGTGTGAAAAACATCTCTGTATCTCTGCAAGGCTGAAAGACACACACACACACACACACACTTTGACACAGTCAGTTCGGTACAGTCTGAGATGTCAGAACCCAACTCAGCATCAGGATGTAAACCTCAGCAGATGTTTGTGGGATGATAGGTTTTAGGATACAGGGTGTGGGGGGGCTCTGAATGAAGGAAACACTGAGGCACTGACCTCTCACTCCACCTAGTGGCTAGCTCATTTAAAGCCAAACCAAAAAAAAGAACAGGAGACTTGAAATCAGATGGCGATGATGCCATGATAGTGGAGATCAAGTCAGGTTACTGTGCATCCACCAAAGACATCATTTAAACACGTTTGATTTGATCCAGCAGTGTCAGAGGAAGAAGAACTTTAAAATGACCTGTGATGATGCACTGGCTGTTCTGTCTGGGACTGTCCTCACTATTGGAACCGTTTGATTACGTATGTAACTCACTTTGACCAGGCACACGTTCCTCTAGTATCTGCGGTGGAGCAATTTTTCGGCATAAAAACAAGTAAAGACAGACAGCTTTGTATCACTGGTCAGCTGCATCCTTCCCTGTGCTCTACCAGCCTGCTGTAATAACAATAAATCCCCGTCCAAAAGGACTCTGGAACCTCTTTCCTCATGTCGTATATTTAGCAAAGAATGCCAATAATGCAACTTTGAAAACTAAAATGATTCGCACACTTGTTTTTATTTGCAGTTTCAAGTGAAATTAGGGTGCTTTAAGATCCATAAAGGTTCTTTCCCTTTGTATGTTTTCGTGAGCTCACTGCCACTGTCATACTCATTTTTATCAGGACATTGCTGCTGATTATCTTACACACTTTGTTTACATATTTACCCTTCTCCTTTTCCAGAATGCCCGCAACTTCCAAGATTTTGACTGTCAGGTGAGTTTACCTTTTTCCTTCCTATGTTGTTGGTGTCAGTAGGTGGGGGCATTGGGTTGAAGCCCCATTTGTATGCCTGTCCTGACAGACCCCTTTGTTAGCTTGTCCTACATTCTGAACACTGCTTCCCACTGCCATCACCAGTTTAATCCTCCTCCCAGTGACAGTTCATCATCCATCTTGGTCACTGACCTGTGGGTGGGCGCTTACGTATTTCATACATAACTCATACTCTTGTGCTGAACTGTCCTGAGAAAGTAGTCCTAGTTACCATAAGTAGCTACAAATAGCTTTTTTTGGTTTTACATATTTGCAGCAGGGCCAGATTTTTCTATGTGAACCCAAACAACTAAGGTGTTTGTTTGAAGTGCTAAACAAACTCAGTGCAGTTAAAGTGCTGAGTTTGTTACTCAGCAACATGGTTGTTAACATGCTCTCAGCCTGTTTGTAAGTTATTTATACAGTAACTTTGAAGAACAGAAACGCCACGAAGCAAAAATAAATAAAACAACGGAACACAATCAAAACACAGTGAAACCTGATGTAAAAGATAAAGAGGCAATGACGTCAAAGCGAGTCTAAATACATTTAAGACTGCTTTTTAAAGGTGTCTACCCTGATCATACAGGGAACATGACCATCAAAAGCCACTGTTCTGTGTGTACGGATCCAAAACTACTGGACAGAGTGTGTGAGTGTGTGAGTGTGTGAGTGTGTGAGTGTGTGAGTGTGTGAGTGTGTGAGTGTGTGAGTGTGTGAGTGTGTGAGTGTGTGAGTGTGTGAGTGTGTGCGTGCGTGCCAGTCAAAAGTCGGAGTATCCGTAAATCCGAAGGTGAGCTCCACAAATTCTTCCTGTCTTCCACAGGGAGTAATGTTGCTGCAGTGTTGTGACTACACTTCTTTTTTTCAGCTGCTATTTATACGAAAACTTCATCATGCAGGAGATGTGTTAGTGTGCCATGTTCCTTTCCTTGATGGCGTCTCAGTGGTCTTGTGTTTGCTCATCTTGCAGAGGTTTCTTTTGTGCAGGAGTCAATTCCCAGAGGAACGCGCTCCGTTTCATGACAATAATGGCTGCAAAGGGTTAATACCTTTCATCCCACTTTGCAATCAAGCCTGCTTCCAGCATCCCCACCAAAGCTATATATAGCTGCTGCAGGGAGGGGAGGAGAGTAAGCATGTTCGATGGAGCAGCCGTGTTTCATCCCCAGCAAACACACCTACATTTTTACCAATACCTTCACGTTCCGTAGAGTGTCACACTGAGCCAGCTGCTGGCCTTCTCCTGTGATTCCTCTTCTGATTCAGCCCTCATCTGTTGGTCTCAATTCAATCTAAAAAGTATGAGGCACTGACGTCAACATATGCTTCACCATATTTTAGTGGCAGCCATTTTGACCTTACACAGACATACAGGAATCCTCAGAAACACCCAGGTCAATGGTGCTCTTCTATCTCTATAGCTGTGGACCTGAGGGAATCTTAAGCAGAACTCTGGCTGCCGTTTGCAGCGTTCCACTGTGTCTAATGAACTAAAGGGTTCCCTCTTGTCCTGTGCTCCACCATGCCATCAGTTTTCCAGAAAACTGCCATACGTTTGGTGTCTTCTTGACCAGACACACCAGCTATTTACTACTGAAGGAATGAACAGACAACAGGAGCCCACATGCACTACAGAGACAGGATATATACGGTCAGCTCATGGGGGAGGGGTCCTCAACTGCACCATCTCTGAGCTGCCTGTGACATTCTAGCAGCTGGAGGACAAATCCAGCTGCTCTCCTCCACTTCCTTTCTCATGACTAAAGTGCCCACTACAGGCGATACCCTGTCAGTGCAGGAGTCATGCCTAAACCTGCATTAGTGTGTGCAGTAAGGAGGAAAGTCATGTAGCGGTGCATCGGGGAGGACAGTCTGGAGGGTGTGCTGCTGCAGTCTTATGCCACATCATAATGTCCTGCTTGTGCATCTAACAGGGGGAGGGAGGAAGGAAAGGGTGAGTCAGCGTCCTCCATCCGTGGACTGGCTGTGTTCTGAGTGCTCTCAACAGTTCCACTGTAAGAATAAAACGTCTTAGAGATGGTGCAGTTTGCTGTGAATCCTCAAAGAGCTGAGATGAATTGGTGTGAATGTGTGATTCACACCAACGGGCGATTGTGGGGTGTAGCCTGTTGGAGCTAGGATAAGCTCCAGCCTAAAACTGGAGCAAACCAAAGGTGATGAACAAACAAACCACACATTGCTGCTTGTGTTGCCTTTGTACAAATGTTTGCCATATGTCACGTCATTGGCTTTCGAAGTCCTCACAACACCCAGAAGAGGGCGCCATAAGCCTGTTCATTGAGGGGGGGGGGGTTCAATGTGCTCTTGTCCTTTTGAGAGTCCTAAAGGTGAGTATAGGCATTTACAAAACTGAAACTGATTCTGATATGTTTTGGGTTGTTGAATAAAAAAAAGGGTTTCCATCATAAGAACACCATCCCTTAAAATCTGAAAATCTGAACTCAAGTCTGCCTGAGTGGCTGGTCAAACTGTAGAGCCTTGCCCAGACACACGATACCTCAGTTCATGACACTGCAGAATGTCGTTGAGGTGGTGGCAGTGGTATCACATATCATAAATTTCCCCATGGTGTTACAATAAAGGTTTATATTACATTATGTGTGTATCAGTGGCTCCCCCTGTGGGTTAGGACAGGAACAATTAGACACTGACTTAACATACCAAGGAGGCTGGAACATGGACCGGCCAATGAAGTGTAAATGTGTGTCTTTGGTGTGTGGTCAAGACCTGAATGGTTAGCAGTGGTGCAGATGGTGAAGAGTTCACAGATCAATAAACTGTGGATGAAATGAGACAAAATCGATCCTCTCATGTAGAGTAAAAATAGTCTTTATGGTAAACCAGGAGGCAATGTTACCCTCTTAGTGTCCATGCTGAAATGAACACCGAAGCAATGTCAGAAGATTTCTAGCATAGTGTGTTCGTGTTAAAACGTTTCTTAGAGGGCAGAGTCTAAATCCCCCCCTCCCCTTCAAGGTGAAGCATGAGGGAAGCGGGACCTGTTAAATCTTACTGAAGAGGAGCCTTTTGCTGATGCAGGGCTCAGTCTGGGGTGAGCTGTCAAAGTCAGCCTCCTCTTCCCTCTGCTGGTTTCAACTTATCAGTAGCACCGCGTGACGTCAGCAGCCTTCCTATGTTCTTGACTGCTTCTGCATCCTCTGCACCCCATCACCCCTGTATCCCTCCCATCCCAGCCCTCTGCTCTCCTCTAGCTCCGCCCTCTCCCATTGCCCACCTGACCCTCTGCAATCCAATTAGATGCACCAGCGGCTGAACGTACGGACGCGCTGTGACTGCTAAGCACAATCTGCAGTCTCACACTCCTCCCCCCAGCTTGTCCCTGCTCTTTCCTTCCTCTTGCCTCTGTGTGTGTGTGTGTGTGTCTCTCTCTCTCTCTCTCTCTCTCTCTCTCTCTCTCTGTCTCCCTGCATTTATCCACCCCCATCTTCTGCTTTCATTCAGATTATTCACCCATCTATTCCGCACTTCCTCTGCTGATCCTCCCTCTCTCTCTTTTCGCTGCCACCTCTCCCGACATCCCTCCCTTCCTACCAGCGATCCCTCCCTCCTCCTTGTGGAGATCTTCAAAGCTGCTCAGCACACACTTGCACATAGCATAACACACTCGTGTCCTGCGTGGGAAAAATGTCAGCTATTCTGGACCTGGACCAGATTGCATGCTCTGGGAATGGAGTGGTGAGTGACAGATGCGCCGTGCCTGCTTTGACACAGCTGGCTGGTTGGTTGCAGCAGAGACTTGTGGTTCATATTTGAAGGGTGAGCTATTGTCTGGTTTTCCCAAAGCCTTGCTGACAGCAGGTGGCTCTTGGAAGGAGAATGCTGGTTCCTTCCTCGCTTCTCGTCACCATCTCCGGCAAAGACTGCTCTCATGGGGGTGAACATTTGCTCTCTGTGTGTGTGTATGTATGTGTGTGGTCTGCTCAGAATTAAGTCATTTGCTGATATGAAACATGCATGTGTGTAGTCCTCAGGTGCCTGTATGTGTACATGGCTGTCAGTAGGTGGGTGCCCATGAGCAGGGTCGTCAGTATGCATGTGCGTGCTCCCGTGTGCAGGCTCGTGTAAATCTTTGTGGAAACTGCAGGGGAGTATGATTGTTGAATGAATGTGGATGTTGCCAGCCAGGGAGGCCTCTCTTCCCCCCACATTGTAGGAGAAACCCACCAAAAAGCAGTGTAGCAGATCCTTCCCTCCCCTGCAGAGACCTTGAGTTTGCAGTTTCAGCCCGCTGCCCGGATGACACACACACACACACACGCTCTCACACATATGCTGTCGGTGTGCCGCAGGTGTTGAAAGCTGTTTGTTTCAAAAGGAGATGGGGGGCTGGTATCTGAGAGTGGAGGTAGGATGTGTGTGTCGGTGTTTTCATTTTCAGGCGTTGTAATGCTGGTCTGAGGGGTGATTGATGTCCATTCCAGGCAGGGCGGGGAAAACATGGAGGGGTGGAGGGAGTGGGGGTGATAACAGAGTGATTGCGGGAAGAGGAACAGTATGACATACTGCTCTGCTTTTTTTCAGCCCCCCCCCCCCCACACTCCCCATGAACTATTTCACTCTGGAACCATAATCCTAATCTCCCAGTTGGTTGTGAGCGAGCCCCTGAACCCCCTTTCCTCAAAGAACAGACCCCTCTTCAATCCTCCTGTCCCACGCTAACACCCACGCTGTTGAGCCAATAGCCAGCAGAACTGTATCCAAAGGGGAACGGAGTCTGTCATTGTGCTGCTGTGCTGTCCTTGCTGTTCCCCTCGAGCTGTGCAGACACGCAGCCCCACCCCGTCCCTGTTTTCCTCTGACGTGTTTACATGTATGCCACCAGTGTGTGTGCATACAGAGAAAAGAAACGATGAGAGACAGAGCTCTCAGATCAATACAGCTTAAACCTTGCCGAGAGCTAAATGCCTAGATATAACCACCCCCACCCCCCCACCATCAACACACACACACACCACTCACACTCCTTTTCCCTATTCTCTGTAATTCTCCACCCTTGTTTGTGCCAGGAAGTGGCTAGAAACCCATAATAAATTCAAGGGATGTGCCCCCTCTGTTTTAAGGCAGTCGGTCTCTGTCACTGTGTTCCTCCTCTTTTTCACGCTCTGTTTCCTGTCGTCCCAACTCTGCCTCCCTCTGTCTACGGTACTTTCTTTGCTGTGCTCCCTGAGTGATGTCAGGTGCCCGTCGTCTTTGCTGGCTGTGGACATGACAGAACATTTAAGGCATGGCACACTGAAGTGTCCTTGCCTCTGTCCTTGTCTACAAATTCTGCCACTAGACTCATGGACAGTTTCTTCCCTATAACAGGTTGTTCTGTCTTTAGGAGAGTTACGTTTTGATTTACTTTATTAGCAGCAGATTTTACCATCTAGCAGCTTGTAGGCACTTTGTGTTCCTTTGCAGTCAGGTGATTTCCTGCTAGCGTTACTTTGCAGATTAGAGATTTCAGAGGCAAACTGCTGCACACCTTTGTCCTTGACCAACAGTGTGTCACCTCCAAGACGTGGTGACACACATCCGTCAGCTGAAGGTCTGCGCATTCACAGTCAGTCACAACCTGGTTCTCCTCAGCCCAGGCTCGCTTGCTTTATTGATGACCTGTGGGCCTTGAGACCAGTGCGTGCGCACACACACGCATCTGTACGCAGCAGCAAGTCTTGCTGACCTTGGGGGTGTGTGGATATTTGTTTAAGTGATGATTCTGATGGGAAATCACAGGCCTACTGAGTCATCTCCTGCATATTGACAGCAGTTTGTCTGGCCCCCTCTCATCTTCTAAATAATTGCATTTCAGGGTCTCACCGTCACAGGTTGAGTTCGTATTACCGTAAAGCTATTTGTTGTGGTGTTTTTATAGAAGCCCGGTGAGGCACTGAAGCAGGGCCTCCTTGTGTTTTAGAACGCTATTCAAAAGAAAGTGATGGATAAAATGCTGCTGGCGTGAAGCTCTTTGAATTTTAATGAGTCTTTCTGCGAAGACACTCAACAAAGCGACGCTGGCATTTTTGCAGAGTCATACTAAAGGACTGTGAGTTTCCAGCCCTCCGTTGAAAAGACAGTTTCCCTGATGGAGAAAAAAAGCTCTTTCCCAAAAAGCCCATTCAGGGCTTTGTTTGTACCGACGTGCATGCTTTGCATCCACAATCACAGATAGGTCATCAGGGATTGACAACTGGAACTTATTTTTGAGCTTTGCATTTGTTGGAGGCTTCTTGCAATGATTTTATCTTTCTGTCATTGTCACCTTTTTTAGGCAGTGAGTTTGTAGACATTGCTCTATGGATTCTGTCTGATGAGGAAATTACATGTAAAGGCACTTACTTGAAATATTCCATTATCTTAGACCCATATCCAGTAGCTCAAAACATTCACTTCAACCTACTACACATTGTGTCTTTTTAACGTCTTATAAAAGCCTCCATGTCATTAAACCTATTTCTTTAGTACTAGCACGTTTACTAGTAACAGCATGCAGGGTCACTTTTATTTCAGATTCTTTTAATACAGTTACAGGGATTGTTGTGTGTTATGAAACAATATACATATTGTTTGTGCATCCATTTCAGACATCTTCTAGGTCAGTTCAGAACAACATTATACAACAGAATACCACAGTGTATTACTGAAATTAATTAACAAAACATTCCATCCATCTCTCCATCGCTCACACACACACACAGGGCCCCTATCACCTTACCAGAAACAAACTAATAATAGTAATAGTAATCTTCCAGTCCCAAGATGGCCTCTGTACCTCCAGTGTTGCCGTCCTGATGTTTCTCCTTGGGCTTTATTTATTTAGACCATAAAATCACACCAGTGTCCGACACCTGAGACAAGAGCTTGGCCTGTGAAAGTGATGGTGGAATACACAGGCGCGTGTGTTTGTGTCTGTTTTTCCTCACTCGACTGAGGCGTCTCCTCTGAGCTCGTGACTTTTCCTTGTGGCTGCAGGAGCATGATATTGAGACTCCCCATGGCGTTCTCCATGTGACCATGAGAGGTGTTCCCAAGGGCAACAGACCGGTCATCCTCACCTATCACGACATCGGCCTCAATCGTGAGTCACACAAACGATGGCCACACTTTGTAGCTCCTCTGAGGTCCTCACCGTACGTCCTCCATTCACACCTGTGCAGACAAGTCGTGCTTCAACACCCTGTTCAACTACGAGGACATGCAGGAGATCACGCAGCACTTTGCAGTGGTGCATGTGGACGCACCCGGCCAGCAGGAAGGTGCGCCTCCCTTCCCCAGCAGGTGGGTGCCAGAGATTAGATTCAGATTCCTGGTGGTGCTTTGGGGGGGTGCAGTCCCTTCGTGCTCTTCATCGGCTCTAGTTCATTTGTTCCAACAACATGAGCGCTGACGCACATACCTGTTTGATCTGTCTCCAGCTACCGTTACCCCACCATGGACGAGTTGGCTGAAATGCTTCCGTCTGTGATGACTCAGCTCAAGTAAGTGCCCCACCCCCCTCTGTGAGCCGTAGCTGATCAATGATAATGTACTTGAGTTACATTAGTCTTGGGCGCTGCATACCTCCACCTCCTCTGCTTTCCTGCAGGGTCAACAGCGTGATCGGCATCGGTGTGGGAGCAGGAGCGTACATCCTAACCCGCTTTGCAGTGAGTCCACACCCGCCACAGCAATTTTCTCTTCCGATCCTCAGTTTTTCCTCCAGCTCTGTGTTAACAAAAGGTGTTTCATGCTACACGGCTGGTTCCCGTCAACACTCGACTCCTGTGGAGCCCACACAGGGCAGCAGGTTTCCACAGCTCGCCGTCTAGGATGATGAACCATCATGGGGATTCTCTCGTTTTCAGTCGCTTTCCACAGCGAGAGCACTGGAGCTAAAATAAGCACTATCTGTTTGCATTAGAGCAGAAAGTGCTCAAAGAGACAGAGGAAGAGTGAAAGATGAATAATGGAACAACAGGATGGTGGTCAGGGTGAGGAAAGGAGAGGAAAGTAGAAGGGAGGAGGAAACTCCCTGCAGAACATCTGCTCTTGTTTAGAATTAATGAAGAAAAATTGATTCTGAAATGCATTTGCCTGAACGGGCTCGGAACAAAATGTCTCTCCTCCGGACAGATTTATCACAGCTGTTGCCGCACTGCATTAGCACTGTGTGCTCGTCAGTCAGCAGAAAGAAAGACGTGTTCCTGACTTCAGGCAATTCCACCACGTATGGAAACAGACATGCTGGCGTTCCAGTCCTGTTAGATGATCTTGTGTTCTGTAGCTGTTCTTTGGAGGAAACGACTCATTCCTCTGCCTGGACATAAAAAAAAAAAAAAAAAAAAGGAAACAAGTATCGTTTTATGTCAAAACCTAGTTCTCCATCTCATCACCAGCACTGATATGTGTTCCTCTCTCTGCAGCTGAACAACCCGGCCCTGGTTGAGGGGCTGGTTCTCATCAACATCGACCCGTGTGCTGAAGGCTGGATCGACTGGGCGGCCTCCAAGGTTGGTCTCACTGCTCCACCTGCAGCCTGAAGCCCCCGTCTCTGAGTCCACTCTGTAAAGTTAATTCATTGCACTTTCCAAAAAAAGGTGAAAAGCTATTTAGTGGCTGGAGGGTATGCTGCAGAGAGTGCATGCTCTGATCTAAGACATGCTTTTCGTAGTTAATTAAAGGTTCTTCATTTGCGTCAGTGTCACTGAGTGCACCAGATCAGACCACTAATGATTGTCTCTGCTGGTGGTGACCGGTCACGTCATGTCTGATCGCTGGACTCCAACTGACCCTTCCACTCTTTGACTTTGGTCAGTTGATGTGTCAGTCGTGGTCTCCGTCCTCACTGCTTGTGTGTGTCCTCTGCTCCGCAGCTGTCTGGATGGACCAGTAACTTGGTGGACATCGTCATGGCTCACCACTTCAGCACTGTGAGTTATCGGCTCCGTTCCTCTTTTCTGTGAAACCCCCTAGAGACTTTTCTAAATTTCCCAGGATACATTTCTCTCATCTGGCTGACAGACGTGTGCTAATTAGATCCAAACAGAGATAACTCAGTCTGATGAGTGCGGGTGCCTGAGCATTCTGTGTCTGCTCCTCAGGATGAACTCACAGAGAATCAGGAGTTGATCCAGACCTACCGCTTGCACATCGCCCAAGACATCAACCAGGACAACCTGGCCCTCTTCTGCGGCTCCTACCAGTAGTAAGCTGCAGCACATGACATACAGATAGACATGAATGAACTCTCGGGGTTCTTCCAAAGTCACCTTACCTGTCAGAGTGATTGCCCTGCATGTCAGCTGTGTGCTGCAGCTCCTCCACCACATCCACATCCTGAGATGAGCTGAGCCTTTAATGTCCCACAGCGGGGAAATGTACTGCGTTAAGCTGGATTTGGGCTTCTTGAAGCTCTGCGTTGAATCTCTTCGTCATACTCGACTTTAGCGTTTTTCTTCATTTAAGCAATTCCTGCTCAACTTTTTCAGTCTAAAATCGCCGTTCTATTTTCTCGACAAAAAGAAGCAGCACTCCAAGAGCTGGGAAAGTCATGTGACGCAAACAGTCCAATCACAGTCTGCAGTCGCTGCTATGTCGCTGCGACACGTTACAGTTCTAGTGGCGTGCACCCACCTCAAGCTACGCTGTAGACAAGGCACAAATCTGGTTTAACAGCAGCAAAATCAGAAAACAGCAGATCCAAGAAATAGAGAGAAAAGTAGTGACATGCAGTTGATATGAAAGAATTAAATAACCAGTCTGCCTCCTGCACCAGTCGCCAGGACCTGGAGATCGAGCGTCCAATCGTGGGTCTGAACGAGGACACGGTCAACACGCTAACGTAGGTTTGCAGACTCAGGACTCCTCCCAAATCACACACACACACACGCCGCTGACACCCCGTCTTTCCTCCCATCCAGGTGCCCTGCTCTGCTGGTGGTGGGCGACACCTCGCCAGCCGTGGATGCTGTGGTGAGTTCCAAGAAGCTCCAGAGACGGTGTGTTACTTCTTCTCAGTGAACTAAACGTGGCGTCTGATGTTCCAGGTGGAGTGTAACTCCAGGTTAAACCCCACAAAGACGACGCTGCTGAAGGTGAAATGTTGCCGTGTGCTGATAAAAGCTTGGTGACGTGTTGAGATGATGTGCTGATCACGTGTCTCTGGTCCTCAGATGGCGGACTGTGGAGGTTTGCCCCAAGTTGTGCAGGTGGGCTCAGTTCCTTGAGACGTGTGTTATCCGTGTCAATTGCAGTTTTTTTGTTTTTTTTTTCGTGTAATTTAAATCGTGACTTTGTCTCTCAACAGCCGGGGAAACTTGCCGAGGCCTTCAAGTACTTTGTTCAGGGCATGGGCTACAGTAAGTCACCGTCCGTCACTGTGTGTTCCTCTGGGGCTGACGTCTACGTGGTTTCCTGTTGACACCGATGACGGCTGTCCTTTGAATGACGGTACCTCTGGTAACCACCCCTGGCGGTGGAGTTTAGTATGCGGCCGATAGCGTGTGAAAAGGTTTCGCTGACAGGAACCAGGGGCCGCTAACACCGTTTCCTCTCTGCTCTTCGCAGTGTGTGGTACCCACAACCCTCAGTAGGTGAGGCGTACGGGCTTCAAGTGCGACTGAAGTGACGGTGGCACTTGAGATGTGCTGAACAGACGCTCACTTCCTGTCGTTTTTTTTTTTTCCTCGTGTGCTATTCTTTTCAGCCCATTTCACAAAGCAACGTTAGTGAAGAATGAGGAAACCTGCTGGAAATCCTTCCTAACGTCAGGGTTAACGGTGAACGGGAATTCAAACAGACTGATTTGAAGAATTTATAAAAAGTGAACTCATGCAGACCCAAAGGGCCCAAATTTACACCGAGCGGACTCCACAGAGGTCTGTGCGGACGTCCGCAAGGCCGGTGGACACAAAGCTCCAATTTTAGGACCACGTGGACTCTGCTCAGCGCACCGGCATGACAGAAATGGAACAAACGTGCAAGGATTGTGGGAAACGGAAAGACTAAGACCAACACATGTTGATTAAAATATGACAATGTGCCTCCATATGGAGACCAGAGTGTCATTTAGTGGATAGAAAATGGGTTTAAATCCAGCTAACTGCTGTACTGTACTCATCCATTTGGGGACTTTTCTGTCAGAAAATAGATTTGAAAACTCTGCAGTTTTCCTCATTTCAGCGTTTTTACTTCAACCTGCTTTCTGGAACGGGCCCCAGTCCTGTTGAATAACTTCCTCCTCCCAGAGTGAGTTCTCCCTCTGCACACGTCCTTGTTGTACAGTCGCTCGTACGTAAAACAGACAAAGACACACTTTTGGCCGCCCTGATGCAAGCCAGCTCCTCCTCCTCCACCACAGGAGTCACCCTGTGGTGGCGCTGTGACGTCAGTGTTTCAGTGTTGCTTCAAAGGCCATCAAGCGCTCCTGTTGAGTAAATGCCACCGGATTAGAACAGATTAATACGCGCGTGTTCATGCAGAGGAGGTGTGGAAAAGAAATCTTAACACCTCGCTGTGTTTATGAAAGCTGCTTTGCCCTCATTAACACTTTGCCACTGTGTGAAATCCAAAGAGAAACTGCTGCTGTGGACTCTTAAAAAAAAAAAAAAGATGTTGGTGTCGGCAGCCAACAGCGGTTTGTCGTGGACGCCCACAGAGCAGCAGCACACTGTTCTAATCAGACATTCATTCAGAGGTGCCATAAAGCAACAAAGCCTTTAAACCTTTCTCCCTCTTTCTTTCCTCCTCTAATCGCCATCGTTTACAGTTCCGTACGTTCTCCTCAGCCACCTGAGCAACGAATCAGGTACCGGGTCCTCGAGCCGCTGCCAGACTAGAAGGCTTTGAACCCAAACGGCAGCAGATGAACGTCAGCGTATGCACGAGTGTTGAACAGTGAAACATGCATACTTTGACCCGTTCATCTCCCTGCTGGCGTTCACTTTGTGTCCTCCAGCATGGACTCCGTCCTCAGTTTTCTTGCATGACCTGCTGGTGATGTTGAGTTTTGCAGACACTCTTCAGTTCCACATCTGTTTTTTTTCTGTTTCTGTGACAAGTCTCCATATGTGAGAATTGTTTGCATGGGACCAGAGCACCTTGGTTTGTTTTTTTTTTCTTCTTTTTTTTTGGATGACAGTGTCTCTGCTGTGAGAGCGGCGCGTCAACGTGTCAACGTGCGTGTTGTTGGTCTCTTTCAGTGCCCTCGGCAGGAATGACTCGTCTGGCGCGCTCGCGCACCACCTCCTCCTCCAGCATCACCTCCATGGACAGCAGTCGCAGCCGCAACAACTTGAACAGCCTGCTGGAAGGAGGCGGCACCGGGGCCCTGGACGCTCAGGCTGGACCTCAGACCATGGAGGTCTCCTGCTAGACCCCCACCCCCACCGTCTGCACCCACCTGTAGTAACTTATGTGCCCTCCCTCTTGCTCCCTGTACGCCAGCAGGAGGACCTGTAACAAACGCTGTGATTATAAGAGGATGAATATATTAACAGATGCATATTGTTAAAAACTGTCACATTCCCACCACAACCACCAGTCGCTCAGTGTGCTCTGCTTGGCCTTCTATTTATTTTTCCACCACTTGTTAATATAGAAATCCCCTGTGTGCTCTATTACTCATTGTACGGTTCAAGAGCGTTCACTCTTAACCGATCTTTAACGGTGTGGAAACGTAGACTACGTGGAATGTTACTGTCACTATTTCTGTCGCAGCGGAAACACAGTTGTAGCCCGTTTTTAAAATGATGAAGCAGCGTCAACAACACATGGAAAGTCCATCACGACAGGAGGATGAGAGAGCTGATGTGAAATGGTTTGAAAGAACATTCAGTGTTAAAGAACACGTGCGTCACTTCATCTGTTGTTTTGGATTTTTTTTTTTGTTTGTTTGTCATTGAGCACATCCTCTTCCTGTTTGTGTCGAATGTTTTGTTTTGTTTTTTAACAACCTACATTAGACGGTCTGTTGATTCATTTCCTTTATTACTGCTCAATAAACCTATAAGATGAGAACGCGTCTGGCAGTTGATTAGAATGAAAGTGTCTCCGTGCAGTGAGGGTTTGTACATTTCCTCTTTGGAACAAATGTGGTGAGTTGGTTTCCAACCACGGTTGTTGTTTTTTTTGGTTTGTTTGTTTCCTTCCTCCCTGACTGATCAGCTCTGTGGACACAGCCGAGTCCATAGAAAGCACATCTTAAAGACAAAGTTCGGATCGGCGTCAGAGAAGTTACACAAAGGCCGTGGTTATAAGTTGTTCAAGTTCATCCCACCTGAACGAGAGCTGGACGTCCTCCCACAGTGATTATTTGAACAGTAGTTTGTGCCATTCAACAACTTAGCATTGAATATGATTTTCCTACTGCAGCTAAAGTTGTGTTTATAAAAGATGAGCTGATTAAGCGCCACCACTGGATGGATCAGATTTCCTAAAACACACACGACTCACAGGCAGCTGTCTGACAAATCTAATCTGTTCTAAATTATAAATCGCACGTCTGATGATGAGTGAAGCTTCTTCATTAGAGTCAGTAAACAAACGATGCTCCATCACGAGCTGCTCTGAGTCAGGATGTGGAGGCTTTGAATGTCACAGGAAGCTGCAGCAGGGGTGACACACAAAAAGCATGAAGGAAGCCTCTTCTTTCAGTGACACACACACACACACACACACACACACACAGCTCCACCCATTAACAGCTGCACAAACACAGCAGAGGAGGAAACATTGTGATTGATCTGAAGGCCTGAGGGAGAACCTGAGCTTCCTCATATACAACAAGAATTCCTTTGTGTGTGTGTGTGACACTGTGTGACTGTGTTGAATGCAAGAAGATCTGGAGTGTATCAGGTGCTCTGGGAAGAATCTGGCTAAACTCTGGGTGAACATTATTCCTTGAAGGGGTGAGTGTTACGGCTCTGATGAGGGTCTTTCCACGTTTTCGTAGTTGATTGCTCATGAACACCTCAGCAGAGGACTCTGGATGGCTCCTATTAGTTGTCTGCTTCAGTATTGAAATGTAAGTAAATGTTATTTCAATAGCACTTGACAATAGAAGTGCAGAGTGGAAACGTCAGAGGACGAAACGGGGCAGCACAAAGTAGCACAACTGCAAAAGAAAAGGATAAACTGTTAACTTCATAGTAAATAGTATTTGTGCAGTTATTACAGGTTAAAACATTCCAATTGAAAATGACATGACAAATACACCCAGTCCACTAGACACTTGTGTACATGTTTTTTTAAAACAAAAATGTTGTTTTTAAAAACAAAAAAAATCATACATCATTATGAGTTAATCTCGTTATTGTTATAAATGCATCACTCATGTAATTGACATTATTGTAATATTAGTCTCTTCCTGTGGTTTGGTGCCTTCCTGTCATGTAGGTTTTGTTGGCAGTTTACAGATTTATGCTGAATGTGTTATTATATCATATATATTATTTATTGAAATTTAGCCAGAATGTGTTTTGTCTTATATTTTATTTCACTGGATTCTTCATTTATGTGTTATTGAAGGGACAGAGTCACTTGAAAAAGGCTGCAACTGTTATTTTTACCCCACTGCAAAAAGTGAAACGTCAGTGATGAAGAGCAAACAAGCGGTTCCTTGTCTGACAGTTCACAGCATGAGGCTTATCCTGGTTATATGTGATTGAAGGGACTTCTCCAACTGCATCTGTCACAGAACCACAGGAGACGTTCACATTCAGCAGCACGAGGTCATGGGGACCTGCCCCACAAGATGTAGATCCAACATGACCATCTTAGAAAACCCACCTGATCCAGCAGGTAGAGCCCAGAAACATGTACACACACAATTTAAAGGAGAATGTGTAAGAACCTCAACTGAAACATTTCATCCTCTTTGTCTGAAGCTCCTCGGGAGATCTTTGTGTCTCTGTGCGACTATCCATCCTTCAGGAGCACACAACTGACCATGTGCATCGGGGAACGACTCACCGTTGTGTCAGAGTATGTCTGCCGGAGCTTCACGTTTCTCTCTGCTGCACCTCGACAGACAGTTACTTTCCTCTCCACAGTGACGGTGATTTCCTGCTGGTGAGATCCACCACCACCCACCGACAGAGCTACATTCCCACCAACTACACCGCCAAAGTGACACACGGGTGAGTCACAGACATGGATTAAGATGTTGCCACGGTTTCACGGTCGCAGTCGTCAGGCTGTGGCTTTGTGTTGGGGTTGGACCTGAAGGTTCGAACACAGCAGTGAGTTTGGAACACAAACGTTCCACACTCACTCACTTCACTGCGATCTATTCAAACCAGCCAGCGTTGTGGAACAGGCCCCTGGAGGTTCAGCTCAGCGACGCCGGCTGAATCAACTGACTCTCCAGATATGGCAGAAACAGAAACAGATTGACCTTTCATGTCTTTGTAATGCACGAGTACGGTGCAGTAGAAAGAAAGTGGATCGTCGTCGTCCTCCTCAGGAGATCCCCAGGAGGTCAGTTGCCGTGGTTACTAGGTGGCGTTGCAGTCGTAAGGCTGTGTCTTTGTGTCTGGGGTGTTTAACTTACACTTGTTTCATTTCAGGATGAACTAACAGGGTTTTCGTGTAACCTGCTCTCTGAAAATAGACAGTGGCTTCAGTACATGACACTGAATCTTTTGAGTTACCGATGAGAGGAAACAGTCATACCTCAGTTGTTGAATGTGCTTCATGAAGGTTGGACATGACATTTGAGTATTCTGTGTTTTCATCAGGGACAACAAGGTTTTTTTCATCACTAAATAGCCACACTGTGTCTTTTTAATTTGTTTTTTCTCATTCTTTCTAAATGTCAGTGTTACTATTGTTAAAAACTTGATAATTGTGGAAAAAAATATGCGTGTAAGTGTGTGGGAGACGAGAAGAGCTGACTGATCTGATATGAAAGGAGGGACGTTCCCTGGAGTGTGTGTGTGTGTGTCCTAATCAAACCGCTCTGAATGCCTCCGTCCAGGTGGCTGTTCACCGGCATCAGCAGGTACAAAGCCGAGGAGCTTCTCCTGCAGCCAAACAACCACAACGGAGCCTTCTTGATCCGAGAGTCGGAGACAAAAAAAGGTGTTTACCTTCACGTATGTGTTGCTTGCAACTTATTTGAACATTTACAGGTGAGGCTAGTTCACACAAGTATGGTTTCAAAGTGGCAGATTATGTGATACATGCAAACAAACAAATTATTTACTCTTCTGCCCTCAAAAAAAAAACTCAAAAATACACATCAAATGTACTTTATATTCCACCTTACACAGCTGCAATGTTAAAATTGAATTAGAATAACATGAGTGTGTAGCAGGGCCTCTACTTTCATACGTCTGCTCATACTTTGTGTATGTCTGTAATTGTCTGACAAAGTGGTGTCTGTCTGTGTCTCTCTTCAGACTGCTCCTCACTGTCTGTCCTGTGGACAACTAACTCTTCATGCTTGGACTGTGTAAAACACTACTGCATCTCCCACCTCCCAAATGGCCGCGTCTACATATCTCCAGAGCTCACCTTCTCCTCTCTGCAGCATCTGGTGCAGCACTACTCAGGTTTGTAGCCTAAACTCCCACAGATAAGAACCCGACACAGCAAAACTACATGTTTCCTTCCTGCTCCAGAGTCTGCGGATGGATTGTGTGGTCAGCTGACGGAGCCTTGCTTCATTCAGGGGTTAGACGACCCCGGAGAGGACAGGAATGTGACCGCAGCCAACAGGAGAACCACCGTCAACTGGAAGGACATCACCAGGTGAGGAAGACTCCTCCTTCAGCTGCTTCTGATTGCTGCCACAAGATGTCACTCTCGTCCCTTATCGTCTTGGGCCCTGGAGGCCTCGGCCACAGAACAAGCTCTTCAGACGTGTAGTGGGAAAGATGACACAGAAGAGAGGATGGATACTAAGTAGATAGAAATAAATGTGTTTTTGCCCCCCAACTTTGGAATTCACTGCCCCCTGACCTCGCCAATACAGATTTGAATCCCAGCTGAAAACTCATCTGTTCAGGCTTTCCTTCTCTTTATGAGCAGGGAGGCCTGGACAGATGTCTGTTCATACGATGGAGCAGTTGACGTTGTGACCATTGTCCATATTTACTGGTCTTTTATTTATCGTTCGCTTTACTTGTATTGTCTGCTTTTATCTGTATGATGACTCTGAGTGAAAGACAACTATAAATAATTAGTATTTTATTTTATTTTATTTTATTTTATTTTATTTTATTTTATTTTATTTTATTTTATTTTATTTTATTTTATTTTATTTTATTTTATTTTATTTTATTTTATTTGCCTCCACTGTTGAGTGCAAGAAAAGATGAGAAAAGATGAA
>CAAKHB010005250.1:0-11649 GCA_901007665.1 Aeoliscus strigatus
CCAGCTGCTCCACCCTGCCTGCACCCTATTCTTCACTTCTCTTCCACAGTCTCCACTACTCTGCACTGTTGATCCTAAGTACTTAAACTCCTGCACCTTCACCACCTCTGCTCCCTGTAACCTCACTTTTCCACTGGTCTCCCTTTCATTTATGCACATATACTCTGTCTTGCTACGACTGACCTTCATTCCTCTTCTCTCTAGAGCAAACCTCCACCTTTCTAGGTTCTCTTCCAACTGCTGCCTACTCTCACTACAGATCACAATGTCATCTGCAAACATCATAGTCCAGGGAGACTCCTGTCTGACCTCATCTGTCAACCTATCCATAACCAAAGCAAACAAGAAGGGGCTCAGGGCCGATCCTTGATGCAGTCCTACCTCTACCTTGAAGTCTTCTGTCTTTCCAACAGCACACCTCACCACTGTTCTACTACCTTCATACATGTCCTGCACCAAGCCAACATACTTCTCTGACACTCCTGACTTCCTCATACAAAACCACAATTCCTCTCTTGGCACCCTGTCATATGCCTTCTCTAAATCTACAAAAACACAATGCAGCTCCTTCCTACCTTCTCTGTACTTCTCCGTCAGCATCCTCAGTGCAAATATTGCATCTGTGGTGCTCTTTCTAGGCATGAAACCATACTGCTGTTCACAAATCTCCACTTCCTGTCTCAACCTGGCTTCAACTACTCTTTCCCAAACCTTCATGGTATGGCTCATCAACTTTATCCCTCTGTAGTTACTACAACTCTGTACATCACCCTTCTTATAAATTGGTACCAGAACACTCTTCCTCCACTCATCAGGCATCTTGTTACAGATTATGTAGATACATTTAGTATTTTTCCAGGAGGAAGGTTTTATAGAAGATACAATTTGCAGTCACAACTGTATTAAATACTGTATGCAAATCACGAGCTGTCTGGCATTTGGTATTTTTATATCCAAAGTCACTAATACCACATGACTCCCTGTTAGAGTAAGACATTTTTCTTCTTAATACATGTAGATCTGTGTGTTTTTTTTCCAGAAGTAACTTCAAGAGTGATGTTTCTCCTTAAGCATTCAGTAGAAAAAAATAAACTATATTACTACTACAGTCCACAGTTTACAGTGTATTGACTCTTTATTGAAAATGGCTCAAGTGGTGTGAAATATGAGTTGTTTCGAACATCAATAAGATAAAACAGAACAAAATGAGAGCTGATCTCTAATGTACTGTAAGTATTGATTTCACATGATCAGCACGCCTGTTTTTTTCAACTACGATTACAGCCGTTTTGTTCATCTTATATATGTCATGTATGTGTATCTGATAGGGTTACATGTTCTGTTGATTCAATGTACATCTAATTTCATTTGTCTGTCACAGGTTTTTCAACCTAAACACAATACACACAATGTCCTCCTACCTGGACATGTCAGACTCCGTTAACTGTCAGTGCCTTCCACTGTATCACGTTGTAGCTGCACGGTATCGATATCTTAATTCAACAGAAGCTTAAGAAATCTGCACATCAGGTTTATGTCTTAAATGTGACAAAGCATTTATTTTACAAGCAGCTTCCTCACCCACCACAGTCTGGTGTCACTGGTACATTTGCATACATTTTCCATTTGATGTTGCAGAAGTCAGTCAGCAGAGGGCACTCATTGTTCCTGTTTTAGATCAGGACCACACAAGACCTTTACCTGCCCACAATACCTGTCAGTGTTTTAATTGTAATAACACAAAATTGCCCCCCCACCCCCAAATTGATTATAAACACACATTCTTACGTTGTATTAAATTGTTTTGTGTGTTGTGTGACAGGGCTTTGGGGGTAACAGTCTACTTCCAAGTATTTACAGTGTTGATACATTTGAATTACAAATGTGAAAAGTTTACAAATCAGGTGAAGTCTAAAATGAAGGAAACTCAAATTTTTCATCGACAAGGCAGGTGGAGTAACTCAGGACATCAGAGTAGTTGATGGTCGATGGTCGTCATTTGAACCCCAAATCGTCACTGTTGCTGAGCTGTTGCTCGTGATAAAGTGACACATGGATAAGATAAAAGGATGTACACACACAAAAAAGGTGAAACGACTAACCTTATCATGGTCAGGATTTCCCCAGCACTTGGAACATAGAGGAGACAAACCTGACAACGATGTCTGGCTGACAGAAAATGACCATGTTTTATGATTTATGACAATATATGAAAAGTTAGACATAATATAATAACGATAATTGATAATAATCCATGATTATTCTCCACACAAGAGAGTGATCATTTCCTCATCCAAGAACATAGACAATAGCTTTAAACACTTAATAATACCTTCTCATACTGGAGACGTCCTTCGCTGGAGGAAAAAGCCGTTCACACAACTTGATTCCACACAGAGGTCCACAATCTGAATGTGTGAGGAGAAGACAAGGCAAGAGAGAGAACCGCTGTGTGAGTCTCCTGCTGACCTCAACACCCCCTTAGAACTGACCTTCCACCATTACTAACAACTTGCTAACAATAGCTTCGTGGGCTTCAGTTTGAATCTCAAGTGACGTGAGGTGCCTCACACCTTTCCTTGTTTGCTCACGGGATCATAAAACCAGACTCACAAGGACCGTGGACAGCTGGTGATGAGGGCAGCGTGCTCGCTGGTGCCTGGAAGAGGGAACAAAGGCGATGCAAATTGTGGCGTAAAGGCGAGCAGGGACAGGAACTAGAAGACTGTGATGATGCTTGAAAGGATCACAGCTGTAAAACTCCATTCATATCTGACAGTTTCATTTTTCTCACACCAAAAAGCTGCCATCATTCACAGAAGGTCCAGGCTTATGCCTTGTTGTCCTTCTGTAACATCCTCCAAATTCTTTATGACATAGTATCTGACGTTTCACTACACATGCCACATGCTGTACATTATTGCTCTCCTCCTGGTATTATCACCTGTTGCTGCTAATCAAAGAAAAAAAAAAAAAAAAAAACAACTGTCCTGACTACCTGTGTCACAAGCTGCCCCCAAGCTGCCCCCTGAATTACCAAGCCCCCAAAGACAGCCAAGAGGAATTTCACAAGTTATCTTTGTGCTCAAGGACAAAGAGATGAAAACAATGCTGTGTCAACGGGAGCAGGACAAGGGCACTCGCAGTTTGTACCGAAAGTGCAGGTCACAGAGACATACCTTACATGTTGTATATGCGTGAATTTATTATCTAGAAGTTCAGAGAAACATGATGTTGTCAGAACAAAACCAAAAGCTGAATACTGTTTAGCTGCTCCATCCACCCCAGCATTTTTACATTTTCTCAATTCTCATTCAATTTCTAGTTAGTTTATGTCTGAATTTCTTGTTGCAAATAGGTGTCATGGTGGACAATGGCCACCCCAGACATGTTTAAAGTACCTAGGGTTGAACTCTTTATTCTACGTTATGTCATGTGACGCTGTAAAGAAAAAGGGGAAGAGCTGCAGAGAGCCAAGGGCTTGACTCAGGGCATAAACCTAGCCATGAACTGTGGTGAGTGATAATAAAGGGACATCACAGCTGTGACCTTGGCCTTGTCTTTTCTCTCTGTAGACGACAGCTGCAGCTCTTTACTTTGCCTCTTGAAATGTTTTTTTGTCATATCCTGTCACTTGACAGACTATTATATCATGTTCAGTGGTTTACCTACAGTATTCCTATTCTTCTTCTTCTTCTTAATAATAATAATAATAATAATAAAGAACCGTTATAGTGTGTAAATAAATGTTTACCTCACTTGTCTGGGCTTCAGTATTTCTGACTGTTAAGACAATCCCCTGACACACATTACTTGATGACTGTGATTGCTCCCTGCTCCCCCCTTCTCCCTTGTCCTCTCTCTTTGTCCAGTCGGGTCTGTTGATTCCTCTGTAAGCAGCAAATAGCAACACTGGGCTGCACCCAATATGGAGACAGCTTCATTTGATATGCAACCTGGATGCCATTTCTCTGATATTCATCCCCCATATTTGGCGAGTAAGAACCTTTATTAATGGAGAACAAGGCTGGTGTCAGCCACCAGATCCATCATTTCTCTGAACAAAGGTTGACGATCAAAGGTAAGCAAACACCCACATGGTTCACTGGGTGTGATTCTTCAGGGAACACTCCTTTCTGCCTTAAACTGATAAATTTACTATAGATTTTATCTTAAAAGAAACTTTTTCCTTCATGCTTTTTTGCTTCATTCAATGTGAATATACAACTGTAGTTTTGTTCATAGTTGGTTACTCTCATGCTGCATTTTTGGGACTATTGTCTTTATATTTAAGCTAAACTAAACATGTCAGCATTAATGTCGACAATCAATCACAGTTATCTTAATTTTCTAAAAAGGTTGAAAAATGGGAGATGCAGCCATGGCAGAATTTGGGCCTGCGGCTCCTTATCTCCGAAAGTCAGATAAGGAGCGTTTAGAAGCCCAAACTCGTCCATTTGACATGAAGAAAGAGTGCTTTGTCCCGGACCCGGAGGTTGAGTATGTCAAAGCGTCTGTCACTAGCCGTGATGGTGATAAAGTCACTGCTCAGACTGAGTTTGGAAAGGTACGCCCGTCCTATCGCTGATACTAAATGTATGCCAGCACAAGTCTCGGCTTCAAAACACACGACCTCTTTCTGCAGACTGTGACTGTGAAGGAGTGTGACGTGCACCCTCAGAATCCACCAAAGTTTGATAAAATTGAAGACATGGCCATGTTCACCTTCCTCCACGAGCCAGCTGTGCTGTTTAACCTCAAAGAGCGTTACGCAGCGTGGATGATCTACGTGAGACAATCTGATCATCTGATATTTATCGGTGATGGCGACTGATCACATCATGTGAATGTTCTATTCTGTTCTTCTCCTGACATGTCAGACCTACTCTGGGCTGTTCTGTGTGACGGTCAACCCCTACAAGTGGCTGCCCGTCTACAACCAAGAGGTGGTTGTTGCCTACAGAGGAAAGAAGAGGAGTGAAGCTCCTCCTCATATCTTCTCCATCTCTGACAACGCTTACCAGTACATGCTGGCAGGTACAAAATCTTGTAGCTGTTGACATAATCAATATTTTTGATGTAGTTTCATTTGTTTCTGACATTTTGATCATTACTTTGATTGACAGACAGAGAAAACCAGTCAATCCTCATCACGTGAGCCAATTTCTCAATATATATACTCCTCTCTCTCTCTCTCTCTCTCTCTCTGGCAGTTCTTTAAGAACATTGTTTTGGACATAAACTTTGTTTTCATTTTTCTCAGTGGAGAATCTGGTGCTGGGAAGACTGTGAACACTAAGCGTGTCATTCAGTACTTTGCCAGCATTGCAGCTGTTCCAAGTTCTGGGAAGAAAGACCCAGCTGTTGAGAAAAAGGTTTGGATTCAAGGAGCGTCTGAGTACTATAACACGTCACTTCTTTATTTCTTTGTGTATTTATTATTATTTCTCATGATTTTATAAAATTGTCAGGAATCCTGAAATTTTGTCCTTGCTCTCACTCAGGGGACTCTGGAGGATCAAATCATCCAGGCTAACCCTGCTCTGGAAGCCTTTGGGAATGCCAAGACCATTAGGAATGACAACTCCTCCAGATTTGTGAGCATCTGCGTGGCAACTGCGAGGATTTACCATTTTTATAATATACTGTTAACCAAACAATATTACAACCAATATATACAATATATATTCATATACTTCCAGGGCAAATTCATCCGAATTCATTTTGACAACCGAGGAAAGCTGGCTTCTGCAGATATTGAGACTTGTAAGTAACACAAATTGCAGCCAACAAATCCATATTGCAGCCCCCCCAACACACACACACACATGAAAAAAAAGTAGTTAACCGATGCAAAGAAAATGAAATGTAAGATTTCAATCCAAGACTACAAGACTTCAAGACTACAGAGTTTATATAATGTTGAACATTTAGTTGAAAATTATAGTGACAGTGACTAGAAAGTATGTTCTTCTATTCCTCTTTCTATTTCTATTCTATTCCTCTAACATAACAGACCTTTTGGAAAAGTCTCGTGTGACCTATCAGCTCAAAGCTGAAAGAGACTACCACATTTTCTACCAGATCTTGTCCCAGGCAAAGCCTGAACTTCTGGGTAAGTATACAAAAGACATGTGAGTATAGCATTACTAAAACTGTACAAGTATGCACTGCTCTGTAAAATGATTCTTTATGTTATGAAATTCCATTTTAGAAATGTTGCTTATCACCAACAACCCCTACGACTACGCATTCATCTCCCAAGGAGAAACAACTGTCGCGTCCATTAATGACTGCGAGGAGCTGATGGCCACTGATGTGAGTTGACTTTTTAACTCAGCAAACAATCTCTAGTCGAAACACAGTTTAACATCTGAGTCAGAATTGTTTTTGGTTTGTTTTTACAATTCTCTCCAGGATGCATTTGATGTGCTGGGCTTCACTCAAGAAGAGAAAAATAGCATCTATAAGATGACTGGCGCCATCATGCACTACGGAAACATGAAGTTTAAGCAAAAACAGCGAGAAGAGCAGGCTGAGGCTGATGGCACTGAAGGCGAGCGAATGATATTGATATATATTCGGTTTAATTGTAATTATATCATATACTATTCACCCACATTAAATAAATGCTATTGCAGTAAATCAAAATTATTGCAGTACTTCTAATGTTTCCTAAACATTATAGTGAAAATGAACTGCTTTGGGTTACACGTTCATGTAGATGTTACTCTTTTCAGATGCAGACAAAGTCGCATATCTGATGGGCTTAAACTCGGCTGACCTGATCAAAGGTCTCTGTCATCCGAGAGTCAAAGTTGGAAACGAGTGGGTCACTAAGGGACAAAATGTTGCTCAGGTAAGAAGGTGAATGGACATGTTTTATTTTAGCCTTCCTGCTTTTGTTTTGTATATATTTTTTTTATATCTAATCTCGACTTTCTGCAGGTCTACTACGCTATTGGTGCACTTTCAAAGTCGGTCTATGAGAAAATGTTCCTGTGGATGGTGGTCCGCATCAATCAATCCCTGGACACCAAGCAGCCTCGTCAGTACTTCATCGGTGTCCTGGACATCGCTGGATTTGAGATCTTTGATGTAAGTTTTGAATTATTTCCATTGTCAGTTCCCTAACACATAATAAGGTGAGTGCACGAGTAACTGGACTGTTGTGTATTTTGTTTTACAGTTCAACACCTTTGAGCAACTTTGCATCAACTTCACCAATGAAAAACTGCAACAGTTTTTCAACCATCACATGTTTGTGCTGGAGCAGGAAGAGTACAAGAAAGAGGGCATTGAATGGGAATTCATTGACTTTGGGATGGACTTGCAGGCCTGCATCGACCTGATTGAAAAGGTGAGGTTTAAGTGGTAAAGCCTCAATTACTAGATGAACTCCTGAACTACATGAGCAGTGTTGTACAGTCTGAAGACAGAAACAGAAACGACATTTTTAGAGATACAATCATTATATATTGGAGGTGTTATCAAGGTTTCTTAATATAAATCTACATATTTTTTCTTCATTCAATTCAGCCGATGGGTATCATGTCCATCCTGGAAGAGGAGTGCATGTTCCCCAAAGCCAGTGACGCCACCTTTAAAGCGAAGCTCTATGACAACCACCTGGGGAAATCCAATAACTTCCAAAAGCCCAGAATAGTGAAAGGGAAACCAGAGGCCCATTTCTCCCTGGTTCACTACGCTGGAACTGTTGATTATAACATCAACAACTGGCTGGTGAAGAACAAGGACCCTCTGAATGAGACCGTTGTTGGTCTTTTCCAGAAGTCTAACGTCAAGCTGTTGGCCCTTCTTTTTGCCGGGTATGCAGGTGCTGATTCAGGTATGATGAGTCGGGAGTCATCAAAGAAAATCAATCAAGATTTCAATAATGAAACTGTGAGCATGGTTAACATATGGGCACAAATTCAGGTGACAAACTGGAGGTTGTAATATTCATTCAGCTCAAGAGTCCGGCGGCAAGGGAAAAGGTGGAGCCAAGAAGAAAGGGTCTTCCTTCCAAACTGTATCAGCTTTGCACAGGGTACGATTTCAGGCTTTCTAAAATGTATGTCTTCGTGTTACGCTTATAGATCTATAGAGCAAGGTTGATGGAGAATAAAATACATAATATCCCTGAGCTGTCACTGAATATAACTGATAAATTACTCCAAGGACCAAGTATTTCCTCTTATTTTGTTATTGCAGAGAAAATAAATGGAAATTAAATCATTTATTATACATTTACAGGAGAACCTGAACAAGCTGATGACCAACTTGAGGTCGACTCACCCTCACTTTGTACGGTGTATCATCCCCAATGAGACCAAGACTCCAGGGGCCATGGAGAACCCTCTGGTGATGCACCAGCTGCGCTGTAACGGAGTGCTGGAAGGCATCAGGATCTGCAGGAAGGGCTTCCCCAACAGGATTCTCTACGGGGATTTCAAACAGAGGTTTGCATGACAAATGAAAACAAATGAGATGTGTCAAAATTTTGAGGATGCGTAAGAATCGTTCCACACACATATATATATATATATATATAAATATTATTTCTTTGTGTTTGTCCCATAGATATCGCATTCTGAATCCCAATGCAATTCCTGAGGGACAGTTCATTGATAACAAAAAGGCAGCGGAGAAACTGTTGGGTTCTCTTGATATTGACCACAGCCAGTACAAACTGGGGCACACCAAAGTCAGTATGTTTACCTTTGCTGTATGATTGTTTTAATCATATTAGAAATGACTTGTCATGTACAGTCCCATCTGTCTCTACAGGTGTTCTTCAAAGCTGGACTACTAGGGCAGCTGGAAGAGATGCGAGATGACAGACTAGCACTGATCATCACTGGGATCCAAGCACGGTCACGTGGACTTCTGGCAAGAATTGAATTCCAGAAGATAGTTGAACGCAGGTAAGAGGGCCAAAGGTTTTACCCAGTGATGATGCACATCACAGCTGGTATTAGTCTGCTGGGGTCTTCCATCCGGACCATAAAGGATTTTCCATAATGCACACATATTTAAAAAACAGTGACAGTTTCTGTCCTGCAGGTGGGTTCCGGTGCTGGGAGAATGATCCCAGTGCCAAGGAATGCATAAAGGACAGCCTTATGTCTGGGGTTTATTCATTTGTTGTGCATTGACACTTTGCAGTCAATTGATTGTACCTGCTGGTATGGCCTTCAAAGAAATAATATCTGTTGTCAACAGGGACGCTCTACTTGTTATCCAGTGGAACATCCGTGCCTTCATGGGGGTCAAGAACTGGCCCTGGATGAAGATGTTCTTCAAGATCAAACCTCTGCTAAAGTCTGCTGAGACTGAGAAGGAGATGGCCAACATGAAGGAAGAGTTTACCAAACTGAAGGAGGCGTACGCAAAGTCTGAAGCTCGGAAAAAGGAGCTTGAAGAAAAAATGGTCACGCTTCTCCAAGAGAAGAATGACCTTCAGCTCCAAGTCCAGGCTGTATGTTTAACGGACCTGATGAGTGAATTAACCAAACTGTGTCATTGTTTCAGGATGTAGTTTCACACGTACTGCAATTCAGGGGAAAATTGTCTAAAGATGTACCACCTACCTTATATCTAAATAACAGGAGCAAGATAATCTGGGCGATGCTGAAGAAAGATGTGAGGGGCTGATCAAGAGCAAGATTCAGTTGGAGGCAAAAATCAAAGAGCTGACAGAGAGACTGGAGGACGAGGAGGAGATGAACGCCGAACTGACGGCCAAGAAGAGGAAACTGGAGGATGAGTGCTCTGAGCTGAAGAAGGACATTGATGACTTGGAGTTAACTCTGGCTAAAGTGGAGAAGGAGAAGCACGCCACGGAGAACAAGGTGCCACAGAATAACTATTGTGTGTGTGTTAAAAAAAAGAATCAGTAACAGTTACAATGACTTCTGTCAAAAGGTAAAAAACCTGACTGAGGAAATGGCTGCTCTGGAGGAAATCATAGCCAAGTTGACCAAGGAGAAGAAAGCTTTACAAGAAGCTCACCAGCAAACACTGGATGACCTTCAGAGTGAAGAAGACAAGGTCAACACTCTGACCAAAGCCAAGACCAAGCTGGAGCAACAAGTGGATGATGTAGGAATTTCAATGTTAACAAGCTTTGTTCATTATAAATACTGAACTACAATATGAAAAACATTGTTTTGTACTTACTGCACACAGCTTGAAGGCTCCCTTGAACAAGAAAAGAAAATCCGTATGGACCTTGAGAGAGCAAAACGGAAGCTGGAGGGTGACCTGAAACTATCTCAGGAGAGTGTCATGGACCTGGAAAATGACAAACAACAACTGGACGAGAGGCTGAAAAAGTAATATTAGATTCCATTTTCTGAGGCTTTTTTGAGTACATTTTTTAATTGTGATGACCGTGATGTGATGTGTTATTTTTTTCAATTCACAGAAAGGACTTTGAAATTAGCCAACTGAATGGCAAAGTAGAGGATGAACAGGCAATGAGCGCCCAGCTCCAAAAAAAACTGAAGGAGTTGCAGGTAATAACCAACCCAATCAGAATGATGTTGAACAACATAAGAATTTTGGTCAAACTGTGGTCCAGGCCCGCATCGAGGAGCTGGAGGAAGAGCTGGAAGCAGAACGAGCTGCTCGAGCCAAGGTGGAGAAGCAGAGATCAGACTTGGCCAGAGAGCTGGAGGAGATCAGTGAGAGGCTGGAAGAGGCCGGAGGAGCAACAGCTGCCCAGATTGAGATGAACAAGAAGAGGGAGGCTGAGTTCCAGAAACTCCGCAGAGACCTGGAGGAGGCCACCCTGCAGCACGAAGCCACCGCTGCCACGCTGAGGAAGAAACAAGCCGACAGCGTCGCTGACCTCGGGGAGCAGATCGACAACCTGCAGAGAGTCAAGCAGAAACTGGAGAAGGAGAAGAGTGAGCTGAGACTGGAGCTGGATGATGTGGTTTCCAACATGGAGCAAATTGTTAAGTCTAAGGTACGAGTACCTCTAGTTTAGGTTTCAGTACATACTAATATTGTATTACAGCACTGCTTAATACAGAGATTTAACACAAAGGCAAAGTAAAATGTCATCATACATTTGTTAGCTTTTCAAAAAGTGATTTGTCGCTGATTTTTTTTTGTTTTCAGAGTAATTTGGAGAAAATGTGCAGGTCTATGGAGGACCAGGTGAATGAATATAAAACAAAGGCTGAAGAGGGACAGCGTAGCATCAATGACTTCACCATGCAGAAAGCCAAACTTCAAACTGAGAACGGTATGCATTTGTTTTTTTGTTGTTTTGTATGATGACGTACTCATTTTATCCCATGTTGAAAATTAGGTGAACTTGCAAGACAGCTGGAGGAGAAGGATTCCCTGGTGTCTCAACTCACCAGAGGGAAACAGTCCAACACTCAACAAATTGAAGACCTAAGACGACAACTGGAAGAGGAAGTCAAGGTAGCCATACGTTTTGGTTTAAAAAAAAAAAGAATCATCGGTACAACACCAAAATGATCTCATTTCAGGCCAAGAATGCCTTAGCCCATGCTGTGCAGTCGTCTCGTCATGACTGCGACCTCCTCAGAGAGCAGTATGAGGAGGAGCAGGAGGCCAAGGCCGAGCTGCAGCGCGGCATGTCCAAGGCCAACTCTGAGGTGGCTCAGT